>KL660774.1:174406-197460 GCA_000732775.1 Stachybotrys chlorohalonatus IBT 40285
CACTTGGTTGACGTACTCATGAATGGAACAGTGAATAGAAACCTACTTTTTAAATACTCCGAGTGTAGTTGGACTGTAAGCATGAAATTGGACCTCCTCCCCCACCCTTAAACAGGCCAACGGCTCTGGATGACGCCGCGGTTTGCGGTTCTGCCCAAGAGCGAACTTATAAGCGTTCAGTTCGCATACTACGCAGACTTGACCTTGCGAGTGATATCAAAGCAAGCGATATAACTACAACCATGCCTGTCACGGAATATGCCCTAATGCAGCTTAGGGACAGCTACGATGAGCTGGACTTCCTTGAGGTGGTCATGCAGTGCCAGGAGGCCCAGGATGATTGGGTGCGCCTAAACCAGCCACATACCATGCACACCTCCAGCATGGCCAACCTCAGCACCATATACATCGACAAGAGCCACCCGCGCCATCTACTCATCACGGCGCCGTGGGACTCCCCCGAGGCGCACGGCGAGTGGATCAAGAGCGAAGACAACCAGCACGCCTTTGCCAACCTGTCCCAGTTCCTGGCCCATGGCCCCCACTCTACCGTCCTGTTCCATTTAGAGCACATCGGCACGCATCAACAGCTGCAAGATGAGTTTGACGGCGAGAGCCACGTCAATGTGTGTCGGATGACGGTCAAGTCCAGCCAGAAGCAAGAGGTGGAGAAGGTGTACCGAACTTTGCAGGAAGACGTATACAAAAAGAACACTAGACCACGGATATGGGCCGGATGGAGGATCGAGACAAGCGGCGATGAAGAGGACATTGTCATCTTCTGGAGCAGCAAAGTCGCGGAGGAGCAATTGACGGATCTTCTGGCCCTGTCCGACCAAAAGGACCGGCGAAGCGTGTCATGGATCGTCTAGCAAGCGTCGTCAATGTATCGAGCTTGGATAAAGGCGGTTGGATTTGATGACTTGGAAGTAATGGCGTTTCAGTCAGATGATTGCGTCAGACCATTGTACCAATATACCCTCATATGAAGTCTCAAACAGTTCTTTTGAACTCTATGCGAGCATGTGTTCTGAGCACATGAAATGCAAGGTATCCCGGGACGCCCATTTGTGTGCATGTAGACCTTCCCACAGCCCCCAACCAATCCGTTTTTAACTCGTGAAGCCCTTCATTTGTCCGGCCAGCCTAGTTCTTCTTGGAAACTTCGGAAATTTGCAGGTCTGTTTCACCTCGTTAGCCGCTTCTGTTGTCGAGCGCCTCATCGTCGGTGCTAGAATGAGGGAGGGCATACTAGGTGGCAGGCTCTGCTTCAGCTTCTCGGCCTTGTCGGTGTCCTTGAGGACCAGTGTGTACAGGTGCTTCTGGCACCTCACCTTGAACTTGACATTGTTGGTCTTCTTGTTCTTCTTGATCCGCGCGGCTGCAAATACGTTATCGGTCAGAAGGGGGATCTTTCGTCGAATCGGTCGTGGATTTCTCGGGCAAACATACAGGAGGCGTCCTTGCGACGGCAGATCTCGATGAACTAGTCGCAGAATGTCAGCGCCCCGGAATGCGAATTGCATTGTGCATTTCTGATTCAACATACCTTCTTGATGTCGGCAATCTCCTGAGGCATCTTGGCGGCTGTGATGGAGGGACTACGGGGTGATTGTGATGCAGGTCGTGGTCAGTGAACGGGAATGCGAATTCAATGATTTCGTAGAATTATTTTGTGCGCGGTGTTTCCCGCGGGGCCCAACGCACGGACCACGGGTCCAGTAGCCGGGATGGCCTCAAGCCACATTGCAGCCACGTCAGCGAGAAGCAGCAACGCCAGATTGTGGCGTCGTCACCCTCAAAGCAGCTTCAAATACGGATAATAATAAGACAGCTCTCATCAACCGCTTCGTACACGTCGTCTACGTCTGGAAACCATCTTACTCTCTGTGCATCTGTGAATCATACGAGAGTCTTCCTTGGCTTTGTCGTCTTACCCGCCGGCTACCTGTGTCTGTTGTTGACCGCCACCTCGCCCAATCAGCCAATATGCCTACGCCGCTGGACAACATGATGAAGTCCAAGGTGAGCGAAAACCCGCATGATGTGCCGGTGCGCATATACTAATACTATGTTACATCTAGAATATGGTCCTTGGTGAGGCCGCCCCATCTGCATCTTCGGCACTTCACTTTCACCTTGGAGATAGCAACTGACTTAGCCAACAGCATTCGGCGGGGTCGTCGCTGCAGCGGCTGCATGGTCCATCTGGGGCGGTGACATGTTCCCAGCGGAGCAGGACCCAACAGGAAACCCAGAAGCATGGACTAGGGAAGAGATGCGACGCTGGCTCTCCGCCGTAAGCTCATGGGCCCCTTGGAGAGACGATTGAAGTTACGACGATTGACCATATAACCACGCAGAGGAACCTTTTCCCAAGGGAAGACGCGACAAGGGAGCAGCTTCTGGAGAGGGTGCAAGCGAACATGAGACATGCGAGGAAGTGATCAAAGTGCCTCAGACAGCAGCCCGCACATATCGATACCCGCTGCCAAGGAATACCCTTTTGCGGGCAGAAATCCAGGGTACCCCGAGTCACATTCTTTGCCTGCATTGACCCTCTGGATAGTTGATCTTAGTGAGCTCTGTTCGTTCCGTATCAATACCGACGTGTAGCCTGTGCTTCATATATTTCTTCCACCAGACACCTTCGTTTCATAAGACTGGTGGTTGCAAAAGAGTTGAATCATCTTCAATGCTCGCCCAATAAGAGTGTGGCATTTGGCCGCCGCACGTGCCACCCAACAACAGCCTGGCCTGGTTCTGTAACTTTTGCCCAACCCAGCCTCGACACAGCTCGTTCCGTCACTTGGCCTTTCCAGTTGCTCCACAACCCCCCCCCCCGTGGTTTGCGCAGCCGCCGGCGCATCTCCAGATCTCGCAGGCATTCATCAGAATGAGTAATTGAGTATCGTCTTTTCGCATCACGCTCGCCGCCTCTGCCTTTCCGGACGTCCGCGGTAAATGCGCCGAGGTACTTGCATTCCGCTGCGCACGACGTCATAACCACGCTACATTCTCAACATCAACACCATGGCCTTCCTCGAGGATCCGAGGCTACGTCAGCGATGGAATCAATTCACGCAGAATACGGAGACGGTCACCGAAAATGCTGCCGCGGGCATTTGGTCGTTCCAGCATAACTACATCAATCCTTGCTTTGGCTCCATCGTCGGCTCCGTAGAGCAGTGTACCACGGTCTGTTTGGGCGACCCGGAGGACCGGTTGCGACGACGCCGAGAACGCGAACGGGAGAGGGCGGAGTACAGCTTCGATTTTTATGACGACTGGTATCAAGAAGAGCAGAATGGCGGCCTCCTCGGGAGTTGGGGAGGCGAGGACTGGGATCGGCTGCTCGCGGGGTCTGGAAGTTCAAGGAAGCATGGCGGCGAGACGGACCAGCCGAAGAGGAAGAGAGGCATGAGCTACGGGACCAGAGGAGGTCGAAGGAAAACAACGGAGGGAGAGGACCCCACCATTATACCCAGCACACAGCCGATAGGCTTCCTCAGCAGATTACCCTGGAAAATGGGCGGCACACTGCGGTACAAACCAAGTGCAGCAAATTTACAAGAGCACCCTGGAAGGCATGAGATTGGGGAGTCCGAACCCCTGCTCGCCATCGACGACACCGAACCGGATCTCACGGAGTCGCGCGTATATCGGAAGCGTAGTGGCACCACCGGTTCCGCCCAGACATCCGACTCGTACCGGTCCAGGGGCGATCTCTTCCCGAGCGACGGCGAAGGCGAGGAAGACGCCATACCTCTGGACGATGAAATTACATACGACATGGTGCGAAAGGACGATCGGAGCAGCGGCAAGTCAAGAGGGAAAGGGAAGCGCCCAGCATCCGGCTTTGCGACTTCAAGGAGTGTTTCGAGGACGACGTTGGGATCCACGACATCGAGGGACTCGCTACGGATGGAACGGACATCCACGTCACAACCCGTCACGCCATTGATAAGGGAACCGCCATCACTAGATGATTTACGAGTGGAAGAAGTACAGCTGCAGTTGCAGGAGGATCTGGAAGTCGCCAGGAAACGAGAAGCAGCTGTACAGCTGGCCGCGGAGCGCGGATTAGGAGTAGACACATCGGTCGAGGCATCGTCTGCCGTGCTGAAATCGGTGGAGGACGAGGCATCGGACACGCCATATCCTACAGAGACACCATATTCCACACGCACGGATGACGAAGATGACAATGATGACGGGCCGAAGCAGGTCCACGGTGAAGAGCAGTCACTGAAGCGCCCAGCAGACGCACAGCCGCCAGCGGGCAGCTTCGTACCGGCCAGGTTACCGAACTTTGGGTAGATGAATCATGGACGCCGCACAAGACGCGTCTTGTATGTAATTGATGATGCACGAAACACTGGGTCACACGGCGCCTTGGGATACTGATACTGGAGTCTTGATGAGCATCATTGGGATTGCGTTTTGCGAATGGCCCCTCTTCTAGGGTATTCGTGGACGTTTGGAAAAGGATGTATATCATTGTAAAGGTAGAACGATGTCAGCATGGGAGAAAGTAATTAATTACCCGCGTTAGGGACTGGGTCAAAAGGATCTTAGGCCTTCTCCAGCAATCAGCTTCAACCAACTAATCGGTATCGCTATCGTGCTGCTTTGAAGCCCGCCAACAAGAATATTCTCGATATTGTAGTGACTGCAGTTAATAATGGATCTGGAAGTAGACATGTTATTGGGGTTTCAGCACTATTCTGTCTAACAGGGTAGCAAGTCGTATATCGGGACAGCAAGAACAGGCGTTTAGTGCTTCGGGTTCGTACTCTCCACTTCAACAACTGCTCACATATCAAAGGAAGGCTGCAAAGCCTTGCGATGCACATTGGGATCGCCTTGACCCGGTATCACTCAGCCTGTACAACGTCATTTTAAAATGCGTAAATGCCGATGTCTGCAGGAAACACAAACAGCTGAGCTATACCCCGACCAATCGCCGTGAGCTGATGATCCGCTTCAACTTCAAGTTGACTGAAGTCTTTCGTCCGAGAGATATTTTGTCCGCCGGCTACACATTCATGGATTGCGTGTCTCGAAACCACGACAGGTCACGACCAAGTGCTGCCCGCCATATCTTTGCCATTGTGCAACAATGTGGTCCTTCGCCAGGCCGCAGGCCCGAGGTGGCCATGGATTGTGCGACTGACTTGTTAGATGGGCGGGAACTCTGCTAAGGAAGCTAGGCAGTGACCATGCTCAAGTTTTGAGTATAGGTGAGCGCCCGACACTTGATCACGAAGGCTCCGGCGCCGTCTGCCTGCGAGGGTGTAGTATAAGAGCCCGCTCTTCTTCATGCTTTGCCTCCCTATATCACCAAATTCCCCCATTGAACACCCTGAGAAACCTCACTCTGAAGTCGCTGGGCTCGAGAATTTCTCAACAGTGAATTAAACGACTGCCAAGCTCCCTCTTCTACGTCGACAACATCGACTGCACAGGGACCATGTGCTATCACGAGGTCATAATTAAAGTCTGCGTACGATGCCACAGCGTACTGAAACATGTTAGTCCCTTGGATCTGTACTGCGAGGAAGTCCTGAGCACCCCCAGGGACGAGAGAAAGCACGGCGATTGCAAAATGGGATTCCTAAAAAACAACAACTGGATATACAGCGGTACGTGCAAGTCCATTCGGGGCCACGAATGCGACCGTCCTGTGTCTCTCATAGCGCCTAGTGATTGTATCCATCTGGACTACTATATCAAACTGGGCAAATATCTCTCGAGCGAGGAATACGCTGCGTTGCAGGAAAAGGCCGAGGGCAAGGGCAAGGGCAAGGAGAGAGTCGAATGAGTGCCTAGGGATGCGTGGATTACACATAATGACACCAGTACGTGTTGCTTATGGATTTGTACGTTGGTAGCGTAGCGCTAGACGACCATGTCAACTTGTGGCTATCTTATAATACGAAGCTGTAATTGTTTCAGTTTTCGGTTTGAGTCGAGTGATCACGGCTTGAGGAGCAAGTTACATGCCATGCTTGCTTTTCTCCTATGGCCGAAAGCGTTGTCCCAGTGGAAAGATGTAGGTCTGAATATAAGAGCAAGAAAGACCTGGTCAGTTCCTACAGGTCTCATCCTGGCTCATACCTATATTTGGGGGCCACGCATTACGTTACAGTACACGGACGGGTCTTCATTAGCACTCTTCTTACATGAGAGAACGGATACTTGCCATAGTCGGGTAGGGTATGTCGTTGCTAGGTCAGTGTTGAGTCCATCTGATTTGTCAGAATGATGCAACGAGATTGCGACTTGTCCTTGAGAGGGCGTTTTGGAAAGCCTAGCCAAACATGAATGCGTCCTCGCGATCTGGTGTCCCAAGTTGGCAGTACCTCGGCGCGTTACGACCCCTCCGCCCTGGTTCCCCGCGTTTCCCCAATAGCGCTCGGAGACAAGTGGATCAGCCTCGGACCCCATAAATCAGCTCCCTTCAGCTCCTCCCAATTCATTGAAAGACGCACTCAACTCCATCCAGGCCTTCTGGCTCGTGTATATTATCTTGATCAGGCTCCGCGTGCGTTTCTGTTTGACCTTGTTTAGCCTGCAAACATTTGAGCATCTGTATTTTCGCCGAATCATCAGTATCGTAACCATCATGGCGCCTGTCACGACACCTCTCACAAAGCTGCTGGGCATCGAGCACCCGATCCTACTAGCCGGCATGGCTCGCGTCTCGGGCGGCCCGCTCGCCGCTGCAGTTTCCAACGCCGGAGGCCTCGGCGTCATCGGCGGCTTCATGTACACGCCAGACCAGCTCCGCGAGATCATCGCCGACATGAAGGCCAACTTCAGCAGGCCGGACCTCCCGTTCGGTGTGGATCTCGCGCTGCCCCAGGTGGGCGGCAACGCGCGCAAGACGAACCACGACTACACCAGCGGCAAGCTCGACGAGCTCATTGACATCACAATCGAGAGCGGGGCGAGGCTGTTTGTGAGTGCCGTGGGCGTGCCGCCCAAATACATCATCGACAAGCTGCACGACAACGGCATCCTGGTGATGAACATGGTCGGTCACCCGAAGCACGCCGTCAAGGCACTGGACCTGGGCGTCGACATTGTGTGCCCGCAGGGCGGCGAGGGCGGCGGCCACACGGGCGAAATTGCAAACTCCATCCTCATCCCCGCCGTGGTCGACGTGGCGCGGCAGTACAAGCCGCCGATGCTCAAGGGTCTGCCGGCGCTGGTCGTCGCGGCCGGCGGGATATCCAACGGCCGAGGCCTCGCGAGCTCGCTGATGCAGGGCGCGGTGGGCGTCTGGGTCGGCACGCGCTTCATAGCGTCGCACGAGGCCGGGTGCAGCGACGAGCACAAGCAGGCCGTGGTGACGTGCAAGTTCGAGGAGACAGACCGCACGCTGGTGCTGTCGGGTCGGCCGCTGCGGCTCAAGCTCAACGACTACATCCGGGACTGGCACACGCGGCCGGCCGAGATCAAGGCGCTATGCGACAAGGGGATCGTGCCGCTGGAGCACGACCTGGACGAGGGGCGCGAGATTGACCCGCCGCATCTGATGGGCCAGGTAGCAGGGGCGGTGACCAAGATTCAGCCAGCCGGGGACATTGTGCGGGAGATGGCTGAGGAGGCTGCCGAGATGCTGAAGCTGGGCGGCACCTATTTGTCTGGACCGCGTAGTCACCTGTGAGTCGTCACGCCAGTAACCATGCCGAGCAGCACATAGTACGGGCGAGCTGCGACGAGAATATGTCTTGTTAAGTAGGATATTTTTCTGATGATTCAGCGGCTCGAGATGAATTGATCTGACTACTGGGTGGAATTCAAACCTCGATTGGCTTGATATGTGTAGAATCAGATGGCCATGTTAAGACCCCGAATGCTCACCATCTTTTTCTGGAGAGATGGTAGTAAAAGTGGAGTTGTATAAGGTAGTACGTCCGTAGAGCCCAGGGTTCATGCCAAGCCTGCCGCCAGGTGGGGTCGCAACTTTTTTTATTTCTTATCTGAGCTATCGCCAAATGGATTTTTTTTCTTCACTATCGCGATACATAATAATCACCCGCCATATCGCCAACTGCGCCTAAACGACCAACCCAGGCACTCCCCAAGACTCTATCGACAATGGGCCCAGAACGTAGCAAGAAGAGAAAGACCCGGGATGAGACAGAGGCCGTTCCCGAGGCCGTCACTTCGTCCAAAAAGACCAAGAAGGTCAAGAACCCCACCCCGAAAGCCCAGCCTCCCGTCGCGGTTGAGGCCGCAAGCGACGGCGGTGACAGCGACGCGGACGATGTCGAGGACGAAGTGGTAGAGGATGGCGCAGGAGATGAATCCGAGGGTCAGGATGTGAATGGCCAGCGGAAAGGCGACGACGAGGACGACGACGAGGAAGGCGACGAGCTTCCAGCCAGCAACGGACCGCTTCTTCCTCCGCCGACCGACTCCCAGCTTTTCGAAGACCTGAAGTTGTCTGAGAAGACTATGATGGCGATCAAAGAAATGGGCTTCGAGAAGATGACGAGTATTCAGCGCAGCGTGCGTCCCCCATCCCAACCCCCCTTAAATTCCGAGCGACGGAACATCTGTCAATTAACAGCGCTCGCAGGCCATACCACCACTTCTCGCCGGCAAGGACGTCCTCGGTGCAGCCAAGACTGGTTCCGGAAAGACATTGGCCTTCCTGATCCCGGCCATCGAGATCCTCAGCTCCCTGCGATTCAAGCCCCGAAACGGCACCGGCGTCATCGTCGTCTCGCCCACCCGCGAACTCGCCCTCCAGATCTTCGGCGTCGCCCGCGAGCTCATGAAGCACCACTCGCAAACGTACGGCATCGTCATCGGAGGCGCCAACAAAAGAGCCGAGGCGGAGAAGCTGTCAAAAGGTGTGAACCTTTTGATCGCTACGCCTGGACGGTTGCTCGACCACCTCCTCACTACGCCTTTTGTCTTCAAGAATCTCAAGTCGCTCGTGATTGATGAGGCGGATCGCATCCTCGAAGTAGGTTTCGAGGACGAGATTAGAAAGATTGTGCAAGTCCTGTCCAACGACAATCGACAAACCATGCTTTTTTCTGCTACACAAACAACAAAAGTTGGTACGTACTGACCACTTTCTTCTTGTTTCGTATTAATTCGCCGCTAATCTTTCTTGCAGAGGATCTTGCCAGGATATCACTGCGACCCGGACCCCTCTACATCAATGTGGACGAGGAGAAGCAGTACAGCACGGTAGACGGCCTAGAACAAGGCTACATTCTCTGCGACGCCGACAAGCGATTCATCCTACTCTACTCATTCCTGAAACACATGCAGCAGAAGAAGAAGAAGGTGATTGTCTTTTTCAGCAGCTGCAACTCGGTCAAATACTACGGTGAACTACTCAACTACATCGACTGCCCGGTACTAGATCTCCACGGCAAGCAGAAGCAGCAAAAGCGCACAAACACCTTCTTTGAATTTAGCAACGCAAAGGAGGGTATCCTTATCTGCACTGATGTGGCAGCGCGTGGCTTGGATGTAAGTAGCACCTGTCTCCGAGGAGTGAGATCCGTGACTGACGTTTTAGATCCCCGCTGTCGATTACATCGTCCAGTACGACCCTCCCGACAACACTCGCGACTACATCCACCGAGTTGGTCGCACAGCGCGAGGAGCCGACGGCAGCGGTCGAAGCCTCATGTTCCTTCTCCCCAGCGAGGTGGGCTTCCTCACCCACCTCAAGGCCGCGCGCGTACCCGTCGTCGAGTTCGAATTCCCCAAGAACAAGGTCAAGAATATCCAGTCCTCGCTAGAGAAACTCATCGGCCAAAATTACCTCCTCAACCAGAGCGCCAAGGATGGCTTCAAGTCGTACTTGCACGCCTACGCCAGCCACAGCCTACGGTCTGTCTACGACGTGACCCGGCTGGACCTGGCCAAGGTGGCCAAAAGCTTTGGCTTCGCCACGCCGCCAAGGGTGGATATCTCGCTGGGACAGTCGATGGGTAGGGACAAGGTGCAAGGGCGGAGGGCGTATGGCAGCCAGCCAAAGCAGGGCAGTCGTCGGGTAAACAAACGGGGTTAGAATGCGTTTTCTGCGTTTAAGCATCGCAGGCGGAGTCAATACGGCGTATTAAAAATGTTTGGCGTAGGATGCTATATGAATAGAAATGTGCTTATCAGGTTCTGTCACGAGCATCACGAACTAACTGAAATAAACAGTGTGATGCACCGCGTCGATATTGGTAGAGCACGGTCAGACGGACCTCTCCAAAACAAGTTCTGCACAGATAGCTAATGAGGCTGTATAAGTGTGTTCAGAGTATGTCAATACTCACATTTATTGGGTGATTGTCATTAAATCCAACGATGGGATGATGCCATGCTCCAGGGTAACTGGCTTCCCAGCTAGTGCAACGAAGATGAGACGAGAGTTATGAGAGCTTCGTCAGCATCCTCTGGGAGTGGAACCTTTATCCTTTCAACATTTTGCGAGCATAAATTTAAAATCATCACTCGCGGTACCCAAAAGAAGACGAGGCAATCGGTGCTGGAAGAGCGCGGGTAGAGGAAAGTGCTGTGGTGCTGTGAAGCTTGCCGCGTCAGCAGCGAGTGAGTGAGTGAAGAGAGCTGTGAGAGCTACAGGTCCCGAGCCGCAGCCATGGACGCCCACAAGGCCGCCGTGGCGACCATCGCCGCGAGGGTCAAGCACTTCCACGACATCCAGAAGCCGTTCCGGCTGTACCACGGGTCGACCAACAGCACGCGCCGCTCCAACCGGCACGCGGCCAACATCGTCGACACGAGCGCGCTCACACACGTGCTGTCCGTCGACACGGCGGCCAAGCTGGCCGTAGTCGAGCCTAACGTGTCCATGGCGGCGCTGGTCGCGTCGACGCTGCGCCACGGCCTGGTGCCTTACGTCGTCATGGAGCTGTCGGCCATCACGGTGGGCGGCGGCTTCAGCGGCACGTCGGGCGAGAGCAGCTCCTTCAAGTACGGCGCCTTCGACAGCAACGTCTTCTCCATCGAGATCGTGCTGCCCGACGGGACCGTCACGCGCGCGTCCAAGCGGGACAAGCCCGATCTGTTCTGGGGCGCGGCGTCGGCGTTTGGCACCCTGGGCGTGGTGACGCTGCTCGAGGTGCAGCTGAGGCAGGCGGGCAAGTATGTGCAGCTGACGTATGAGCTGGCGCCGACGGCGACGCAGGCGCGAGAGCGCCTCCAGAAGGAGTGTGCCAACGACGCCCACGACTACATCGACGGCATCGTCTTCTCCCCCACGTCGACCGTCATCTGCCTCGGCCGCATGACGGACGAGCTACCCCTGGGCTCAAAGCCTCGCCAGTTCCTCCGCCGCAAGGACCCGTGGTTCTACCTGCGCGCCGAGGAGGTGCAGAAGCAGCTCAAGAAGCAGAGCCCCGGCAGCACCGTGGTGGACCACATCCCGCTGACCGACTATCTGTTCCGCTACGAACGCGGGGGCTTCTGGGTGGCGCGGTACGCCTTCACCTACTTCCTGACGCCTTTCAACCGCGCGACGCGGTACCTGCTCGACCCGCTGATGCACACGGGCAAGATGTATCAGGCGATGCACAAGAGTGGGCTGGGCGACTACTACATGGTGCAGGACGTGGGCGTGCCCGTGGAGCGGCACGAGGAGTTCCAGGCGTGGCTGCACGACTCGCTGGCCATCTACCCGCTGTGGCTGTGCCCGCTGCGCATCCGCCGCGACGACCCGGACGCCGCGCACGGCCTGCACTCGGAGTTTGCGCGCCCCGACGCCCCGATGCTGCTCAACTTCGGCGTCTGGGGCCCCGTACCGGGCCCCCAGACGCGCCGCGACGTGGTGGCGCGCAACCGCGACCTCGAGGCCAAGGTGCAGCAGCTGGGCGGCAAGAAGTGGCTATACGCGCACGCTTACTACACCGAGGACGAGTTCTGGTCGCACTACGACCGCCGCTCCTACGACGCCCTGCGCGCAAAGTACCACGCCGGCCACCTTCTCACCGTCTATGACAAGGTCAAGGTCGACATTGACGCCGAGGAGAGGGCCGCGACGGCGACGCGCGCCGCGAGGCTGAAGACCCGGGTGAAGGCGGTTTGGCCCGTCAGGGGGCTGTACGGCGTGTACAAGACCATGGGAGGGGGCGACTACTTGCTCCAGAAGACGAAGAAGCGGGATGGCGAGAAGACGGAGTAGGCAGCAGCGGAAAGGGACATGTGGATGTAATGGTACGCTTTGGCTTGTAAGCTGGTAGGTATTTCATTTGTTGACACATAGATTGTACACTGGACACCCATTAATTCTTGCTGCCATTGGCAGCAAACCCTCGTTCCACCCTGCGCCCACCGCAGGCCTACTTCTTCCCAGTCAACTCCGCCTGCACCTTGGCTTCGTAATCCTTCAACTTTTCCGTGCCCTCCGCAACCTTCTTCTTCCCTTTGTCGACCTCCTCGGGCGAGCGAAGCAGATACGCCATCCCGGCAACTGCCAAGAGCCCGCCTCCTACGATGGGCATCCTAAACGCGCCCGTCAGAACAAACCCCCAACGGTCCTCGAAGCAAGGGGAAAGGGGTGAATGTGAACTCTTACCAGCGGCGTTTGAGCACGTCGGCGCCGCCCGGGTTCGGCGGCGGCGGCTCCTGGCCTCCCGGCCCGCCGAGGTCGTCCGGCCCCTGCGTGAAGGGCCGGCGCTGCGGCGCGCCGCGGAGGAGTGGGGCCGCGCCGGTGGAGGCCCGGAACCGGGCGGGGCGGAGCGTCGCGGTGGCTAGACGTGACAGTGACATGGTTTTGGGGGTGTTTGAACACAACTGTAATTGACGTTGTCCGAGAACTTCAATTGCAGGGTGAGTGGTTCGACGATTGAAGTCGTTTGTTTTTATGGCTTGGGAAGCGTGAGCCATGGGGTTGGTTTTCTATGACCTCAGGTGCCCTAGCATGATGTCGTCATGATGATTGTGTTTAGCCGTGGGGGAGGGGGTCGGCCTCCGGGGTGGGAAGGAAAGCTCCGCCTGGCCATTGGCTAGTTACAGGCGTCCGCGTGTTGACCGAGACGGAGGGTTCACAGCTTGTTGAGAGGACAAACTACTCTGTATTCGATCTGCAGGGTTGATGTGAACCTCAAAGACACCGGATAGTCTTCATGACAAATACAAAAGTGTGTGTTGACTTGCTATTTTGCCTGCTGCTTAAAAATGGCCCAATGTACACCCTGTGGCTTGGTCTTGGCTGCTGTGCCGGCGCACTCCTTCAAGTGTCTGCATGCTACATGATTTAGAGCTCGTCCGAGCCCAACGCTTCCTCTGCACTCTCCTCACCCAGAATGGTGACCTTGTCCACTCTCACTCCCGCTTCCGTCAAGCCAACCGTGCCCCCGACAACGGCAGTCTTCAGCTCGCCGCCAGAAAATTCCCACTCAATCTCCGTCCTCAGCGGCCCGCCGTCAAGGCTGATTCCGTCATCAGAGTACAGCGAGCCGCGCGCCGTTCCATCCAGACCCGGGGCGATGAGCAGCTGAAAACCCTTCTTGCGGAGCTCTGTCGTGGTGTTGGCGCTCTCCGAGCGCAGGGGAACGATGCAGCCGCCACGCACGTGGAGCGGAATGCGGTCAAATGGCACGTCCTTGTACTCTACCCAGTCCCCGCGTCCGCGAATCTTCCTGTGTGTGTCAAACTCGTAAAACACGTCGTCTGGGAGATATAGGCGGACTTTGGTCGATTCACTGTCCAAGACCGGCGAGACGAGGATGCAGTCGCCGTAAAAGTACTGGGAGTTGATCGGCGGAAGCTTCTTATCCTTAGGATAGATGTAGAACATAGGGTTGATCGCTGGGCTTCCGTCGACCGACTGGCGGTACATAGCCGTGTACAGGTAGTCGAGCATTCGGTATCGCACATTGACGGCATACCTCGCAGCACTTGTCACGAGGGGCCACTGGTAGAACTCCTGTGGCCGGGACCCTTGGTCGGCATGGTTGCGGTAGAAAGGGGAAAACGCTCCCAGCATTGCCCATCGAGCGCACAGCTTCTCGTTGGTCGAACCGATGAACCCGCAAACCTGGAAGCCTGCTCAGCGGAGTGCCAATCTTTGTTGTCAGATTACCTACGTCGCTGCCGACCATGGGCACTTGGAAAACAGATGCAAAGTTCAGCAATCCAGCGATAGATGCGCGGCTACATCATGGTCAGTGTCCACGACGATGACTATTCTTCAACAAGCTCACTAATGGTCCCTGGCAGCCGTTAGTCCCATTCATCGATGCTCGAATCAGCTTCGCTTACCATCTGGATGCGTTATCTCCCAGCCACTTGGCGACGTATCTACCTGCGCCGGCAAATGTGCTTCTCGTGACGACGAATGGTCGCTGGCCGGGACGTCGGCTAAGCATGGCGTTTCTCGTAAACAGGCTCATGGCTGTAAACCAACAGTCAGCTTATGACAGGCCCATCCGCATTGAAATAATAATCCGGTCCACTTACTTGTGCCATAGAGATTGTGCGTATCGTAGTGGTACAATCCGTTCGCGTGCTTTATGTTAGTGTTCGTCGTCCTATGGCTCAAAGCGCCGCTGGGGCTCCTATTCCGGATTTTATAGGGCGGCTCAAGCAGATTGTCACCTTCATGGTCAGTTTCAAACATCTGGTTGATCACCTCTACATCTGTCAGCTCAGAGGCCTCCCCAGAAGTGTAAGTCATCGTCGATTGACTGCGTTCGTCGGCAGTACTCCCTTGGTCGCTATTTGGGAAGCCTGGAATCTTTCGCGGGGGCTCTCTCTCAGGCGGAGGCTTCGGGGGGTAGCCAAGCCTCTTCGCGTCTCCATCAGGATCGTTGCAGGGGTACCTGCAAAAGTTGGCTGGTTCGTTCATGTCAATCCTGCGATTGTGAGCGATCTGAGCGCTAGCGAAAGCCATATCACGTACCAAGCTCCATCAATATCAACCCCATGCTTCGGGCTGAACATCTCTTGGAAGCGTTCGGTCCAGTACGCTGAAGCGTTCGCATGGAACCAATCAGGCCATACAGTGACTCCCTAGATTTACTTGATGAGTGACCCAAAATATTGAGAAATGAATTGCGTCCACGTACCGGCCAGACCACTCCCCTGAAAGGCGTGGACTTAGACGGAGCCTTTAAGAAGACGTCTAGCTCAACTCCCCTGTTGTAGGCCCTGTAGTCGTATTCGGCAACGGCTGGGTCTACCATCATGATGTAGCGCTGGTCGCGACCATGCAAGTACTTGACGAGGTCCTGCATGCGGGAGACAGGAAAGCGCTTCGGATCAAGGGAGAAGACCCGTCTGTGATCCATGTAGTCGATGTCTGACCAAATTACTCTAAAAGACTGTCAGCTGATTCCACTCATCAGACTGTCATCATGTACGAACTCAAGTGGCAGGCCAGCAGCCGAATAATTGTGGGCGACCTCGGCAACCCGGAACCAGTCCTGGTAGCCATACTTGCATTGTTGAAACTAGCCGAGTTAGCAGCTGCGAGCGGTGCACGAAAGAAACACCTACGCCCAGACTCCAGTAAGGAACCATGGCCGGCGTACCGACGACTGCGGCATACTGCTTGGCCACGTCTACAGGGGTTGGCCCGGCTAAAAAGTAGAAATCCAGTATTCCGCCGATGGCCCGATACTCGAGATAGTGGTCACCGGCTTCATTCGTATCAAGGACGACATCCATGCCATTCGAGTTCAGAAGGAACACGCCGTGAGTGCCTTCATGGCGGTGTTCAAAGTAAACAGGATGATTGCCATAAAGATTCTGACGGTACGGAACGCCACCGGAATCTCGCGCCCAGAAAGTGCGAACATAATTCTTGTTGAAGAGCCTGAATGGGTCTGTATGCTCTCCGAGGCCGTACAAATTGGGGTCCGCGGGGAGCCATGTCCTCAGTCTGAGGAATTGTCTCTCAAAGATCAATTTGGTGCCGGACGTATCGAACAGGGTCTCGCCTGTGTCCTTCCTCACCACGCGAAACGAGAAAGGATCTTGGGTGAAAAGAAAAGCAAGCAATGATTTCGCGTCGGAGTCTGGGGGAGAAGACTCGGGACGAGGAAGAACCTGCTCTGGGACTTGATACCGCTGAGCCTTGCGGTCCTGGATCACTACGTGAAGGCGAGAATCTATGGGGAGACATTAACACAGAGCTCCCGAGGTGTGTGGTTGGCCCGACGAACCCGTCTGGTATTCTACCAGCAGCTTTAGCTTTGCAACATCTGGGCCGTAGACTTCACAGCCGTCGCCGATGATGTCAAGATCAGCCTCGAGGGACCATTTCCCTTGGGTAAGGCTGGAGACGGAGTAGCCCTGGCACTTGGCAAAGTCGGGACTCGTGTCGATATCCACCTCGAGGTCCGCATCCAATGCATTAGCCAGTCCACAGAGCACGGCAGCCCCCCTCAGGATGGCGAGCCCAAGTCTCATGGTGGGCTGTGTACGGGGAAGCAGCAAGAGTACAAGACGAAGAGAAAGCTTATGATCCAATGACGCGTTATGATGGTATGTCTGCGTAATACAGCAGCGAGGCAGAGAGAGAAGGCAATCACGATACTGAACTAGGACTTGCGAGGGGGGGTTCGACAGCCTCAGATCAGGTGATGCTCCTTACCTTACCGCCCTAAGCCGAAGGAGTAGTTAACTTGTTGTAGTCAAGCACACATTCAAACGGGCAGTACGTCAGCGACCACAAGAGAGGAACGGCCTTAGCGCGGTTTGCAAATGCGGGGAAATCGTCCACTAGGCAAGAGCCAAGCGGCATGGAAAGTGGGGGCGGAATTGGCGGAATTACGCCTGTTGGAGACATCGAAAGACTAAAACTAAGGAGACTGGCAAGGCTAATAACGGGCACAATTATGGGCCAGCTAAGGGCATGGTGATCTGGAGCGTTGATGTCGGTAGTTGGAGGCATGTTGGCGCTGGCGTTGGTAATATCAAAGCGACGTTCGTGTTCGCGGCATTGCTTTGTCGACTCACCGGACCAATCGAGAACAAACCCATCTCCTCGGCTGGGAGAAACTTCAATAGCGACCACTCAAGTTGCGAAGCTTGATTGCTTGGGCTACCCTGGCTCGCACGTGCCTGAGTCCAGCGGCTACAATATGAACCTGCTTCTGCTCTGCCTGTGCGGCCACAAATGGCTCTGCAGATACAATGCATCCGGCTCAATCAAGACAGAGGTCAGATCACATGCTAGAGGCATGTCAACTTAAATATCCGTGAATGGGCCGCAGCTGGGCTGCATCCGGTTCCTGGCTAGTCATCTGGCCAACCAGGGTCGTCGCCTGCCGACTTGGACAAGACAATCCCACAATTCGGCCGGCTTTGGTAAAGCACGATGCGTGCGACTGTGGTTCTTACCGAATGCGGTGGCGGGCGCTGCCGCACGTACAAGGGTCTGACTGCTGGCTGGCTCACTTGTCGCGACGAACATTGAGAAGAGTGTATGGTCGAGGTGGCAACGGGAAGCGTTCGGGGCATGGCTGTGTTTACGTTTCTCGACCGTCTGCGCAAATGATCTGGGCTGTGAGCACCACGCCCCGAAGTAGTCTTGCGCAAAGGTTAACTGTACTGGGCTCCGCGACGGGGTGCGACACGTAGCCACGGCGGAATTATGGCGAAGGCTCGAGATGTTGCGGCCAACCTGGCCTCAATTTGGGTTCCTAGCCGAGCTTCCGGATGGCAACATGGTTGAAATGCGGTGCGGCAAGACTTTTGCCATCACGAAATGCGCTGCCCTGATGGCGTATTGGATGGCGTGTTTGATGGCGTGTCTGATGGCGTCTTCGCGATCGTTGGTGATTGGCCGGCAAAGGGCCGGTATATCGCAGAATATGCAGGGTTTCAGGATCGAGGCCCATTGAGTGGTAGCGCAGACGCAAGGGGGAGGGGGAGGCGTTTGCTCCAAAAAAAATGTTATTGGGAAAAGCCTTGGTTTGTTGTGCCGGAAAACGTAGCGATGGTAGCGTCGCGATGCTTCAAGTTTTGGAGGTTTGGCAAAGGGCAGCTCCAAACGCATATATCACGGGACTCGGGCGGCCGTCGGAGAATTTCTGGCAAGCGAGGTGCCATCGGCAGGCTGAAGACATCATCGGCCAATTGTGGGGGGGGGGTCCCGAGATCCGAAGCAGAAGTGACATCAAGCGTCAATCGTCATCGGCATGTCGGTCGCCTGCAGGATAAGTACCTGCACCCATGCCTACAGCCAAACTGCTTGAGTACCCGTAGCTCGACCGCCTGGGAATGCTTGCAACTGATTCTCTCGAACAACGGTTAGTTAGTACTTCACAAACAGACAGAAACATGTCCAGCCGATACAGTAATAGCTGGTGGGGAGGCATGTGTAGGTATAAGGTACATGCGGCACGGGTCATTCTTGTACATTGGACCCAAGTGGGTAAGGTAAGGATTCGCTTCAATTGCCCTCGACGCTAGGGACTTACCCCAGCAGGCCAAAATACAGCATAGAGCAGTGGTTGGCTCAGTTTCTTTGGTGGGGGGGGGGAAACAAAGGGAAGACGAGTTAGTCGTGAGCTTGGACAGTGGCTCACGCCATCTCAGTGGTCTCAGTGCATCTAGCGGTATCCTCCCTCTCTTCCTTGAGATCCCTGGGGGCGGGTCAAGGTGGGCATTGCCTGCCTTGGGTAGTATCTAGTATCGGCTAGGGTGAATGGTATGTAGGTCACCTGGCTAGAAAAGTACACGGGAACGCAAGCCGCAGAGTCCTGCTCTCTACTTCCGCCCGGAGCAGGCGGTTGCGGACCGAAAAGACTTGGCTGGCATAACCGAGGAATCGCTGCCTGCTTTCAGTATACATGCCAGACATGGCGCCCGTGTGATAGAGCGGCTCAACGCTCCCAGGAAGCCGATAGGTAGTTGAACCACACACCATCGGCGCATGGAAAGACGCCATAGATACATGTACGGCACACGTAGTCCCTACATACCAATATGTAGGTAGGCGTGCGTGTGATGCGCGAGGGCAAACCTCTGGTCACGATACGGGTTTCTCCGTGGGCAAGTAAGGGGGGAAAAAAATTAACATTCTCCCTCTTCCGGCTCCTAGTCCTCCTCCATCCGGAATCGCTTCGTGGGCTTCCCAGACTAAAGGGATCCTTGGTGTTGGTTTTTGTATGGCTTCAGGTGGACGTTCCCACTATTTCGCTACTAGGTAGGTCTTGTTTTTAGGCCTGCACCTGCGCGCGCTGTGGTCGCTGCTGCTGGGCCACCGGGCTATCGGCCATAGTGGAGGGGCCACCGACCAGCCGAGTTTTCCCATCTCGAAAAGACCCCCCTCCTTACTCACGGGACTGGGCTAAACCTTTCCTTGGCCTTCCCGTCTTGTCTGTTGCCCTGCCTTGTCTGCCGTCTCTGCCGTCTTTGTTGTGGCATTCGCTGGTTTCTTCCCTCCCGCTCTTTGTCCCAATTCTCGCTCGTCAAATTGGCCTCGTTTTGCGTCACCCGACTACCGACTACCCGTCAGCCAGCCAGCCCATCGACCGTTGCAACTCCTTCAGCTGCCTCTGCGAGTCTTGTGCCGATCCTCCGTCCTCAGTCTGCCAGCCTGCCTGCCAGCCGTTGGTGGCTCGTCCTGCCCGGGCGTGTAGTCCCGATGCGTGGCTCGTCATGGACCTGGACTCAGTTGCGCCGCCTAGTCCCACGTTCCCGTTAGATGCTCACGATCACGCACACGGCCACAGTCACCTGTCCGACTCTCACGACCACTCTCCCGACCGACGGCCCCGGAAGTCCACCTCCACGTGCACCACCTGCCGTGCCCGCAAGGTCCGTTGCGATGGCGCCCGGGCTGTCTGCTCCAACTGCCAGCGCCTCGGCTTCCCTTGCTCCTACGACGACAATGATGCCGGCGCCTGGACTGCCACACTGCCGCGACGCCGTGTAAAACAGGCCTGTCTAGCATGCCACAGCCGGAAGGCCCGATGTTCTGGCCATGTCCCGGCCTGCGAGCGCTGCCGTGCTCAGGGCATCCAGTGCGTCTACAAACCCGGCAAGCGAGCCAGGATTTCCAAATTTCACGCAGATAGGAGGAGTCCCGTCAGCCAAGAAGGCGACAGCAACCGTGACGATGGGCACAATGATCACAACGATCTCAACGACAGTGATCCCAACCTGACGGACCCCACGAGCATGGCAACCCCTTCTGGGCAAAACTTTGACATGTAAGTGCACTACTCGCCTGGCGAAAGCTTGAGGCTGACAACAAACATGCAGCCCTGGCCTGGATGAGACTTTCAGTTCTGTCGTTGGGCGGACCTTTGACAAGTTCTTCCGTCACGTCCACCACATCCCAATGTTCTCCTTTTTACATCGGGCGTCGCTTACCGAGCAGTACTACGCCGGCAAGGTTGACAAGGCTCTCCTGCTCGCTCTCATCGGAATCACTTCCTGTCTTACTGACATGGGACCTGGTCTTCGTGAATATGGAAGCCGCTGTATCGACGAAGCCGAGTCTCTGTTATTTGCCGACTACACTCGCCCCTCGACCATCAAGGTCCAGGCTCTGGTGCTCATGATTAAGCACCGTACCTTGTCGAAAATGTTCCCCAGCGCCTTTATGCTCCTGAGCATCGCCTCCAGATATGCAACAGCGCTACGGCTGAACCACGAGAGCCCCAACCTGTGCTTTCTTGCACAGGAGTCACGCAGACGACTAATGTGGGCACTGTACTGCATCGATTCCACCATATCAGGAGGCTATCCAGACTTCTCTTTGTGGAAGGCGGAGCATATTCATGTCACTCTGCCATGTAACGAAAGGAATTTCGAATTCGATCTTCCCCAGCCAACAGAAAAGCTAATACCAGACTCTATGACGCCAGTACAGCCCCCCCCTACCCATGCTGAGGACGTTGGCAGCCTGGCCCTCCATATCCGAATCCTACATCTTCGTCGCAGAATATGCGAGTTTACCAAAGGTGTTCTTGTCAATCGCAACATCAGCTCTGCAGAGCTGCAAACCCAATCCTTGGCCTTGCACAAGGAGCTCGACGATTTTGCCACACATCTTCCTGCCTCTTTCCAATTTTCCGAAAACTCCTTACGCCTTCGCGCCTTCTCGCCGCGAATTTGTGTCTTCGTCATGATTCACGTATGGTGGCGTCAATGCCACTGCGATCTTTACCGATTAGGGCTTGTTGGGCTACGCGAGGCCCTCCCTCGATCCGCCCTGGCCAACATCGATCCCGGATTCCTTGATCACTGCCAACGACAGTGCTTCGATCACTCCATGGCCATGGCCCAGATCTTCTCGTCTATGCAGAAGCTGGGTGCCAAGCCAGTAACCGACTTGGATCTCGCCATCTGCGCGTACCAATGCGCCCGCATGTTGGCGTACTCTTATTACACCAATGCCGAGAAGTTCAAACTCACCGCCGAGTCTGTGCTGGAACAGGCTAAAATCTGCCTGCAAGCAATCAAGAACTGCTGCTTTGGAGGAGCTGCGGCCGGCATCATGTCTGACTTGGAGAACATGATATCTCAGGGCCTGAAGAGTTCAAACAGCCTTGTCTCGGGGCGTCTTACCCCCGAAGTCCACAGGCCTGTGTCGTCTGGGATGAACTATAACATATTCTCTAACCCAGGTCCAAGGAATGGCCTTGACATGGAAACACCAAGTACCATTTCTACCCCGAACGCCGAGCCCCCCACCACACTCAAACCGCATCAGCCTCTTGTGTTAGCACCTGATCACTCGATGACAGATGCTCACTTTGGCCACTCCATGATGATGGACACATGGAATACTGGCAGCCCGATCACTACCGAACTTTCTAATAGCATGCCGGAGCTACAGCCCATGCGCAGCAGGTCGGCTGCCCCTGACATGCCGCAACAGCCCGAGTACGCTCAGTCGGAGTTGAACAATGCGTACGAAGGCGCATTGGAGGGGTTAGGCTTGGACAACGGGCTGGACTATGCAATGGGCCTTGATCTCAACATCAACATGCCTACTGCCGACTGGATGCGCACCGACTTCCTCAGCGGTGCCGCCGGCGTGTGATTCTAGGCCGGTGCTCAGAGATCTTTGGATTATAAGTCCAATGTTGATGGCGAACGTGATTGGTTAAATTTTTTTTTTTTTTTTTTTTTTTGAAATCTTGTGCATTTGCCATGGTCCCGGCCCGGCCATCAGCGTGGGTTGTGTGATGGATAATGGATTACGACTTTTTCGCCTCCTGGCCTTGCTTCATCTGTTCTACGATACCAAAACTATGACTACGGATTATGATGAAGGACCAAAAGGCGTTTTGGGCAGGGCTTTCAGGTTACTCAAGTGATAGATAGAGTACTGTATTCTTCTCCTGATGGGAGTTCCTTCAAAAGTACTGAATTTGATCTACCCTCCTCTGTTTTCCATAATGTGATGATGTAACCTCAAGTGCTAGGTGGTGCCAGATGGTCGTAGAAGAAGTGGCCAGCTCTTTGAACTGCTCTTCTGACCTTGTCCCGAAAGGTATGAGATCATGCTGGGCCTCTACACCATTATGCATTATCCTGACCATTCAGCATCACAGCAGGTATCGAAGAGAACACAAAAATTTTATTTTTACCTTTATCTCTTTCAAACTGCGGTGATTGCCGAAAGCTGTCGAGACGACGGCGATATCCATGATCGATATTCAACCCCAACAACCAGCTTCTTCGACCGAGCGGACACCCTCGCAATTCAACCCATCTACCCGCCCCTCACTCTCCCAGGGCCACGAGCAAAACCCCGAAGCTACACAGAACCAGAACCCCCCCTCCCTGGGCTGCGCATCGGTCTTCCCTTTACCCCCTTTTTCATGTTCCTCTCTAATCCTTGCAACGCGGCCGCACGCTCGGTTTGGCGCACCAGTACGCGCCCGGCTCGCCGCCGCAGCACTTGACGGACGAGGCAATGCGGTTCCAGCCGGGTCGGGGGCACAGTGTCTCGACGAAGAGGTTCTGGCCGACAAACGTCTGCGTGTTGTCGCCCTTGCAGTCGTAGCGCCTGTTTTTTTTTCAAATTCCACGCGTCAGTCTAAATCCCCGTTTCTTTTGCCTTTCCTCCTTCGCAACGTGTGAAAGCGGGGGAAGAA
>KL660774.1:197509-222393 GCA_000732775.1 Stachybotrys chlorohalonatus IBT 40285
TGCTGAATGTTGTCGTTGGCCCAGAGGTCCAGGTCGTAGAGGTTGTCTGCAGCCGCCGGGTCAGCAATGTCCCCGAAGCAGGAACGATTAGATATTTATATATATATATTTATGTATATCTTCTTGCATGGGGTGGAGGTTCGCTTACAGCACTGGGCGTGGTTGAGCTGAGCCACGCCGCACGTCCCCGACGAGTTGTACGTCCGGCACCACGAGAAGTCGACGAGGATGCTCTCGTTGACCTCTGTCGGCACGCCGTCGTACTTGCCTGCCGAGGCGGCGAGGGCTACCGGGAGGAGGAGGACAAGCTTCATGATTCCCATTTCTTCTTCCTTTTGGGAGGGGTTTTCTTGTGCTATATACTGGCTTGATTATGCGGAGAATGTGCAGAGAGCAGGTAGGTAAATGCTGCGGTGGGAACATAGGAGAGGGAGAGGGAGAGGGAGAGGGGGAGGAGGGTGTATGTTTAGAAGTCCTTGGCAGGCCTTTTGTACGTACGGGGGACTTTCGTGGCGGCTTTTATTGCTGGGAGAACTCCCAGTCGCTCAGCGGAGGTTGCCGGACGGTCCAATACCTGTATAGAGGGAAGCGTTCTGGAATAGCTGATAGGACGCCAGGAGTTAAGCCTCGTGGCAACTCCATCGAGTTCAACGGAAATGCAAGCCGCCGATGAAGGCGCGTTCGTAACGACGCCTCGCGTAGCTGTCTCGTCGGCCAGGAGAGTGTTGAGGATGGGCCAGCGACGTCAACCATATTCAGCCACAAGGTCGATCGTGGATAATGGCTCACGGTCCTGTCAACGTGTCTTTTTAACATACGATACAGCGCCTACAAATGGGAAAACAAAACAGCCAACAAATCCCCACAAGACGACACGTCTAAACGACAGCATAGTTTGGCAAATCGCCTCGAGTTTCCTTGCTCGCAAGCATAGACTTGCCTCAGTTCCAATTCAACAGTGTTACTCCTTGCGCCGGTGCCACGTTTGATCCATTCGTACCCAAACATACCTAGCGTTGAGTTGGCAGTGGCATGTGAAAATCTCAGCCACTACATCTTGACGCGGAACAAATAACGAAGCTTCACCTGAGCAACGTCGTAGCAGATGTACTCGTTGTACCACAATGATGCTTGAGGCAAGTCAGTTGCTCCGTTCGATGAAGGGTCAGGCTGGGAGAGTTTTGGTCAGCATCTTTCAACAAAGCATCTGTTAAACAAGCGATCAAGGACGGTATACCATCTGGATGCCTTTGAGGCTTTCGTGTGCGATACCCGCGTCAACCCATCTGCTTGGGCCATTCCTACCCTGGCCCCAGGTAGCAATCATGTTGTTCTTCTTAGCAGTGCTGCCAGCTTCATACGAAGCGTTCAATAGTTCTTGCATGGGAGTACCAAGCTCCGCCTCACACAGCAAGAGAAGAGCATGGCCATTAGTGTTGTAAGAGGCGCAGTACCCAGCGGATTTGGACGACATGTCAGCGAGGTAGATGCCTTTACCGAACATGTACCCCGAGACAGGAGCCTCGGGTGGCGCAATGCGGAGGCCTTGACTGAGGATACCACCAAAGTTGGTACAGCGAGAACCGTGCCACAGAAGGCGTCGATTGGACGGGATGGATGCAAACCGCGAGGAGTCGAAGCGTGCTTTCTCACCGTTGCGTTCAATACGGAAGACATCTTGGACGTCATACTTGTAATTGTGGGTGGCACCTCGCGATCCATGGAGGTACTCTGTCAAAACTTTGAACTCGCTGCCGTTATGGTCTAGAGGAGTCATTTCAGTCAGGTTGAGACCCTGGAACTGGCGGTCGAGCGGATGAATATCGCGCACTGCTTTTCGATCAATCTTCATGATGTCTGCTGCGTCCTTCATGTCCGACAAGCTCTCGAGAAGCTCTATCTCTTTTTTGAGCAAATTATCTTCGCGGATGATCGGGGGTCGGTTTCGGCCGAAAGCGTGGGGAATCACCGAGTAGTAGGTATTGGATAGGTGTTCCATGGCTTGGGGTAGGGGCATTTGCCATCGGGAGGCGGCAAGAGAGCTGTCGTCCATGAGAGCGGCAAGATCTTTGAGTTGCTGGAAGCCGCGCATGATGGTTGCCTTGCTCAGTTTTCCAAGAGGCAGCTTTTGCGCATCGTAATTGAGAGCGGTCATAGTAGCTTGAAAGTAATCTTGATTGAAGATGAGCTCCATGAGCTCCCTGACGGGCTTGTCAAGGGTGCAATCGGGGGTGATGGGCTTGACATCGCCTTCTGGGGCCTCCTGCTTGCCAGAAGAAGCCTTGGCGTCTTTGGCATTATCATCATCGTCGTCATCAGAATCAGGATCATAACTTCGTTCAACAAAGGCGTATTTGCCAGGCTTCGGGTCGTCGCCCCTCTGTTCCCAGGCCAAGCCGGACTTGTCGCGGAACTTTTTACCAAAGGCCTTTTCTGCCGCTTTGAAGGAACCGTCTCCAAGCTCCGCAGACTGGCCTACTTCACCGACACGACCCCAGCGAGTCCAGGTCTTGAACGAGTTGGACTTGGGATCATGCAGGAGCTGGTAACTGTTAGAAAGGAACGGATGTTACGCCGAGCAGTATTCGACTTGCCTGAACGCGATAGAATTTGTTGTTGTTGTGGGATGAGTTGGATTGGTTGAGGTTTGCATCGTATATCATGCCCGAATCCGGGTCGATGTAGACTTGATAAGTTGCGAGAGGGCAGTGCTCATCACGCGACACGGTCACCGTCTTTTTTGTGAGGAATTGCCCTTCGGCAACCTTCCTCTCTGTCTCAAGGCTGGAGGGCTTGGCATCAGGTTCGTCTTTGACATTGGCTCCTTTGGCACCCTTTGTCTTCTTTGCTTTTGGCTCATCGTTGTCACCGCTGGCACTAGCATCTGCCACTGTCCTCTTTTTGCTGCTATCAGCGCCCGCAGAGTTGCCGTTGGTGGTACCGTTGGCGGTACCGTTGGCCGAGCTTTTCACTGCTGTCTGACTCCACAGGTGCTCCTTCTCGTCGACTTTGGCTTTATGCTCTTCGCAGTCCAGAATCCAGCTTGGATTCAGCAGAGAGAGGTCCTTGTCCTTGCCTGCGGCGACCTTGACGGCATTGGCCTCGTAGTCCTCCCCCGTGCAGACAACGTGCGTGGTGGTCTTGGTGACGGACTTGGTGACGGACCCGCCAAGCGAACGGATGATCTGCTCGAGCGAGCCATGGGTGTGTCCAACCCCGTCGAACCTACCGCTCAGAGCAATTGCACAACCGTCCAGCGGCAGAGACGGAGGATCCGCCTTCTGTGAAGCTTTTCGCCTGGGAGGCATTGTCTACGCTGCAGCCCCGAATCCCAAGTCAGTCACGAGAATGAATGTTTCTCGGCCGCAGAACAGCGCGGCGTCGGGAGCTCTCACACATACCGTGGGATGCACCGAGCTAGGAAAGGGGTCTGTCGATAGTGGTGGGGCTACAGTGGATGACGGATTGGCCAAGGGCTTAAATGGGCAAACGAGATGCCAATTGCATTAAGTTGAGACGGATAGGAGAAGGATGAGAAGGAAAACAATAAGAACAAAAGAGATGAGGCAGGCAATGTTGGGGAAGTCGCGGGTTTTTAAAATGGCGTGGAAGCTCAGCTGCTCATGTATTCGCTCCAGCTCCGGGGGGAGCAGGAGCACCCCGATTCAGCCTTGCCTTGCCTTGCCTTGCCTTGCCTAAGGTAGAAAGACCACCCCGGACCGGTACGTATCCTGCATCAGCCCCCCCTTGTCCTGGTCCGAGTCTTGCCTCCTAGCGGCCCGCTCGGCCAGGCACCAACGCGCCATGGCGCTCTGGTTCCACCGGCCGAAGCGAGCAGTGTCACGACAATGACGCCGGATCACGTGGGCCAATCGAACTGTGCCTGGCGAGGATTGGTTCGACGCCGGTCCTACCACCAAGGGGGAAGGGCTCTGCTGCCTGAATGGCGGTGGAGATGATTGAGAACCACTCACTATGGATGGATTGTTCACGGAAAGCATCGGGCATGGTCTGGACAAAGGCGATGTTCTCAACCAATACTTTCTTCCTCCCAAGAAGAGAGTTGGTAGACCAGGCAGAAAAAAAGTTCTACCACCCACCATTGACTCGTCCATAGCCTGTTACAGGAAGCTTTAGCAATTCATGAATCCATGGTGCAACTCACAAAAGCCCCCAAGGAATCCGCTCACAACTACAGTATACCCGGATCTACATGGACCGTCCAATCTACCAGACGACGCCATCTACCGTATCAGGTACCCCTTTCAATAACCCAAACCTTATTCTTACACCAAATCTCCCTGGGAGCAACAGTCCTTTATGTGCTCTTGCACTTAGTCGAGTATAAAGTCACCACCGTCTTCTATTTCCACTACAATCGCCCCGAAACCGTCATACCCGTCATCCAAGAGCCCCCAATCGAAGTTTTCGGCTTCCGAGTTAGCTGCGAAATGTATTAGCAGCCATCTTTCCACGCGGTTCCCACCTCGGTTGCTGCGCTTACATGAGCTGTGGTCCTCGTCACCGTCGTCTTCTTCATCCATGTCGTCCTCTTCGTCCTCTTCAATCTCCTCTTGTCGGCGTATTGACGGCCACATGCCCTCCATTCCCGGGGTGATCTCCTTCAGAAAGTGCTTCCAGTCAGAGCCCCTGTACTCTCGCATCGCGTCTTTGCCATCGAAGCGCACCTGCATGCTGTCGCTGGTGGTGGTCCAGGTCTGCTTAGGACATGAGATCTTGATATATTCCAGGTCGAGCTCGGGCGTTCGCTGGAGCCTCTTGAGAAAATCAACCCAGAGTATGATCTTGGGAGGCAAGTCGTCGATGGCGCTGTAATCATCATCGTCCGATCGTGGTTGCAGCAGCACGACTCTGTGGAGCTCGATGCTCTTCAGTTGGGGCGCAAACTTGCGTATGACCCCGTGCAGGAGCGGGGCAGGTACGCTCATGCAGCCGAGACTGAGCTTCTCGAGCCGCGGAAGCGCTATTGGCGGTGTTCTTCCAATCATCGGCTGCTGTGTGGTTGAGGATTGCTGTTCCGCCTGCGGAGGGTCTGGGGAAGACTGGGCCGATTTGACCGGTGTCGCAAGCCACGTCAGAAACTGCAACAGATGAGCGTCACAGCACTCCGTCTCGTTGATTCTGAGGGCCTTGAGGTTGGTGCAGTAGCTAAGAAACTTGCTAAGCTTGGTGTCCAGCTTGGGCCGAGAATCGGTGCTGTGTGTGTTGCGTCCCTGCCAGTTCCTCCAGCCGAAGTCGATGGCTACGTAAAGCTTCTCCAGTCCCTCAAGGACGTTGATGAACTCGGGCCGGTGAGAGCGCGGCAATTCAAAGGCAAAGTCCTGGATCTGCGTGCGAAACGTGCACATGTTCTCGAAGGACTTGATGCGAACGCCTCCCTTGGCCAGGGCATAGAAGATGGAGGAAAACACCTGGTTGCCAAATGTTCGAGGGGACGACATGTGCCAGCCGCCGCCGGCCTCGGCATTCAATCGAAAGCCTGTCGAGGAAAACAAGGTGGGCGCGCAGTAGCTCGTCCACTCCGCATTGGGGCCGTCGCGGTAGCGGCGACGAGAGTTGAGGTCTCGAACAATGATGCCCTCGAGGTTGGGGAGGTTGGTGAAGGCCTCCACCAGCATGTCGACGTGCTGGCCTGTGCTGAGCATGACAAACGTGTCGGAGAACACCTCGCGGTAATGGCGCTCCTTTTCGGGGTCGGCCAGGGAACGGTTCATGTCGTTGGGGAAGCATTCGAGCCCGAAGCTCACGCACTTGAGATGGTGGCTCATACGGCTCTTGGAGATGTCGACGAGGGCCTGGAGGCTATCCCCCATGAACATGAACTGTTTGATGGTGAAGAACTCCCGCACAAAGGGCTGGTAGAGCGCCTGCTCGATGGACCGACATGTCAGGCGGAGTGTGCCCAGGTCGCGAGTTTTCAGGAAGTAGGAGATGCGCTGCAAGACCTCGAGGGGGATCTTGGCGATCGGGGGTGAGCTCTGGGACCTGAGAGCCTTATCGCTCCCAGCCGCGGGGTCTGCAGTCGCAGCCATCACAGTCTGGGTTGGGTTAGGTTAAGGGCGGAATGGTGAGAAGTTTCAGCGGACAGGGTGGGAGGTGTAGGGAAGAAAAGATGGTCGGGAAGGTTGATGATGGAGGTGCGATGGCTGGTATAGGATGCTGCCTTCCAATCTGACGGCTTGGAGCCTCATGTACATGTACGTGTATTGTGACCTTGGTCAATGGCACATGGGCATCTGACTCACGCAGCTCTGCCTAGCCACGATCATGTCAGAAACGATGCTGCAGCACAGCGCGAAGAACAGCGGTTGCAACGCGTGACGGCTCGCGCTGTGTCTTCACGTTCCTCGTTCACTCTAGCGGCCGCCGTGGGAACTGAACATCAGGCAGCAGACCAGAGGGGCCAAGGGGGCGGGTGGTCCTGATCGACCTGGAGCGGACGATCTCGAGGGCTTCCGTGACGTGGGTAACGCCAGCTCGCAGCTTTCAATTCGACGATTTCACAGCAGAGGGGCATGCCACTGTTAAGAGGCAGAAACAATGGTTGTCAATACACGGCACACTTGGATAGATTGGCTGCAGCCACTGTTGGATCCCGGAGGTCATGGCCTCAACGCGAGGCTCCTCAACTAGGGCCCCACTAACTGCATCTCCTACAGGCGCCTGTGAGACGCGGCAACCACGCGCAACTTAGCTCCCCTCTACACCAGCCCAGCCAATTGCACACAACTGCTGGTATGGAAGCATCGCTTTCCTCATCTTGGGCTCCCACAAGATTACACGATACTTGACATTACCTCGTTCTCCACTTCCATTCCACATCAGGCCAATAAGTACCCGCCTGTTAACTACGCAATCCAGTATCCCAGTGGTCTTGCACCCTTAGGTACACCACATGACTTCGTGCATCAATATCTCTAACAAGTGTAATATAAGATATCGCATGGTATATCCTGCCAACCGCACCGTTCTATAATCGATCCGGAGCTTTGAAGAAGCCCATACTCGAAATCCAATGTCAAAATCCTGCGCTGCAATGGCCTCTTGGTATATACCCCCAACTCCAATTATTGACAGAAACACTCCGTAAACAAAGTCCCCTTCTTGTCCGCCGGCGAGCCAGCTCAACCCAGCCCCATAAACTCGTTCTGCCGCAGGAAACTCGTCGCCAGCTCGTCGCCTCCTTTCTCTGCCGCCTCCATCCAATGGACCGCCACGCACATGAGTCCCGGGTCGTTCCGCACATCACCCTCCTTGCTCCCTGGACCGCCGCCTTCCCCAGAACCCGCGCTACCGCCTCCCAATCCCCGCGAACCACCACCGGCGCCGGCCGCACCGCTTGCGCCCTGTCCCGCAGCACCCATCCTTGCTCTGTCGTTTCGTCCATACTTCTCCATGACTGCTTGCTTGAAGACTTCGCGCGGCTTCGACAGCGGAAGCGTTGTCCTCTCCACGAACTCGGGATTTGACAAGTAGAAGAGCGCCAGCTCTCGTTGTGCGGTTGGAAATCCTTCCTTGGCCGTGATCGCCCACATTCGCCCAGCATCGTCAAGCCCGTACGTCGTCGAAGGAGGTGGGGGTGTGCCAGTAGCTGACGGGACGGCCTCTCCGGCACCACCCGCTAAATCACTCGTGCTCTTTCGTGTATATGTGTGTGCCGCAATTACTTCATCCGCCATTTCCACCATGGTGCGGCATACCTCCGACTTGAGCTTGAGAGCTGCCAGCCCGGTATTCCAGAAGGCTTTGCCACGATCTGCCTTGTCCAGTATAGAGGGTGACACGAATGATGCAATCAACTGCAAATCCCGGAAGAGCGACTTGGGCCGGATGCCTGCGTCCCGGAACAGTGTCTGGAGCTCGTTGGTGATTGCGTCCGTTGTGGCAGGGTTACCAGACATGACAGAACGCGTCTCTGGGTTTGATTGACGTGATTGATGCCCCAAGCCCAGGGGAAGCATGGAGGATTGCAACGCTTGTGAGCGGCGCTCCCTGACATTATCAATGGTGCCCTCCAGTGGTGTTGGTCGGCTGGCAATGCCATGCTCCTCGATTGCGCTTGATCCGGCGTCGGACCGATTCCACTTAGTCTTCCTCGTCCCATTCGACATCAGAGACGCAACAATGAGATGCTCAAGCTCATGCAGAGCGTTGAGCTTCGCGTACGGGTTAGGATGAACGCAAAACATGGTCAGCAAGCGTTTGTAAGCCTTCTTGAATGGGAACTCCGGGCCGCCCTCCTTGGTGGCAGGCCCGTATCGAACGGATGGGTAGGTCGACGTAGGGGTTTCGTCCCCACCGGTTGATGCTATTTCCGGGTTGTCCAAGAGCCTCTCTGGCCCGCTCTCACCGCGGAGGTTGCCGAAACTCTTCTTCTTCTCAATCACCCTCGGTCGACTTGCGCCTTTTGCTGCCTTGTCTTTGCTCTCGGCCTTTCTTCGAGCCCTTCTGGTGAGTGCATCTTTCCTCTCGATGCATTGTTGGCCGATCTGCTGGAACCAAGCATCGGTTTCCGAGCCACGACCCAGAACTGGCTTGCCCAAATCAGAGAGGAGTAAGCTCGTAAGGGTCTGCTTGAGCTCGTTGAGGAACCGCGTCTTCTCGTCATCCAGTCGCTGCTGGAAAACCGTCTCGTTGGACGAGGCCGCCGTAGCAGGCCTGCCCGTAGACACGCTAGAGTTGGAAGGGAGCACAGCGTGGTGAGGCGGGCCAGAAAACGTCGTCGACAAGTTCGTCAAGCTGGTCGTGGGAGAGTACGACTTCGATGGGGCCGAGCTCGGCGATAATGCTGGCTGAAACGGCGACCAATATGTGCTTGCCGAGTCAATGGTGTGAATGGGCGAAGACCTGTCGAAGTATTCTTGCCCATCGAGGATGTCGGATAGCGGTGCACTGGAGCGACCGACACTATATCTCGCGGAATCAAAGGAGAGCTGGCTCCCGTTTTGGGCAGACATGTTTCTGAGATCCCGAGGGTAGGAGCCAGGCCGGCCCGAAAAGTACCTCCTCTCACCGTCGCTCATAATACTTGCAGCATCATCGCCCGTCCAGACGTGCTCGCGCTCCCGTGCCCTCATCCGATCATACAGCACTTTGTCTCGTTTGAATAGGTCGCTCGACCACAGAACTGGCGCCTCGCGTATGGTTTCACCCACAAGTTTCGATATGCACTTGTCCACCTCGCAACAGAAGCGGTGGATTCTTTCTTCTCCCTGGCAGAAGTTCTCGATGCCGTATTGCTGGAGCCACATGGTGGTCATCTCAGCCTGGTCGTCGCTCAGCTTGTTGGGACCACCCTGCTCGTCAGACGCAGCCAGGAGATCCATGATTTGGGACTCTGTTCGGTAGAGGTACGATGATGCGGCGGGCCGAGGCATGCTTGCCCGGTTCCGCTGGAACGAATTCCAGCGACGAGGAACGCCCATCGTCTTGAGCGCCTGACAGATATCACGGCTATGTGTGAACTCTTTAGAGTTGCGCACGTCGGTAACATACCACATCTTATCTCGCATGGCCCTGACGCGCTTCATCATGCGCTCAATCAGTCCTTCGTGCCGTTCCTGGCTCTGTTTCAGCCAGACTAGCCAGGCGTCGTACTCTTCTATCGCTGACGCTGACCGCCGTATCGAGTCCCGAGGTCCACGGGAGAAGATATTGATCAAAGCAGCATAATTGTTGTTCCGGAGTGATGGTGAGGCCAGCGCATTCAGCTGGTTCAAGGTCTTCCAGTATACGTGGGATGACACAAAATCAGACTGAGACTTTGACTGTGCCGAAGCTGCCTTGAGCATGGTGATCAGAACGGGCTCGGGTTTCTGTGGTTTGGACTCTGAGCTTGTATCACGCTTCGACGCTGCTTCTGGGGACGGGCTGGAGTGAGAGTTGCTCTTTCTTCGGTATGGGTTTCGGCTAGACATGGACTTCTCTGTTGTGATAATCTTGTTCTTCGATTTGTACTTTTTGAGGCCGGTAGCACGATTGCTGAATTGTGCTGTTCCGTTGCCTGGGTCAAGATTTCGAGGGATCTCGTAATCCTCAACGAGCTTGAGGATGGAGTCACGTAGCTGGTGGTACTCCTTGTCCATGCCCGGTCCATTCGTATCATCATCGTCATCGGTGTCGGTGCTGGACGAGTTCTCCTCGTCATCAAGGTCGTCCTCGGGGTCATACGTCATGTGAGTTGAGAGCGTCTTGCCATCGGGAGATATAAACAGAACCGCCCATCGCTCGGCGCAAGGATGGCATGAGCCTCGAACGGCATCGACACCCAGATTTTGACTCATCTCATGTAGCGCCAGACGGAGGCGGTACCCATCGTCCTCGTACTTGTTCAATCGCCGCTGCGTCTCCTGATCCATTGTAGGCGGGGAATAGTGTTGCGGGGTCATGTTTCCTGGCTCGTCGATCGTTCCCTCCCGGGACGTTGCATCACTAAACACGGATGAGGCACTTGTGCTAATGATGGATGCTGTCTCGAAATTGGACCTTGAGTTGGGCATTGCAATTGGTTGAGATACGGCAGACATCCCGGATATTGAGGCGGAACCAGATCGTAAACTGCCCGATGCTGCCGACCGTGGGCGTCTTTCGGGGAACAGAGCATTGACCAGCGTAAAGAGGTCGGCAGGACTCATGACCAGGTAGGGATGCACCTCGACGGTTTCGCGCAGCGAGGTAATGGACCTGGCGGGGACGAGTTTGGCAGCCGGAACCTTTGATTGTGACCCCTGAAACCTGGCGAGGATGCTCTCGACGTGGGCCTTGATCTTGGGTGGCACAACCACAGGCACACAAGTTGCTGATGGCTTACCGCTCCACATGCTAGAGACATACTCATGGGCCTTCATGGCAACCTTCTTGAGGATTTTCTCCCGTGCATAAGGCGTGATGTGATAGTCAGCGAGCATGCCGTACGACTCGGGATGGATGATGACACCCAGGAGGAAGACAAAGAACAAGCATCTCCAAACAAGCCATCTGGATGTATTATCCACGTACTTGCCATCCAGCTTGCCCAGGATGGCGTTGCCGAGCTCCAAGAGGCCTTCCGGGATGCCGGTCGCGTCCTCGTCGTCCACAAGCTCGAACAGTTCATTCACGGCGGACTCATAAAATTCCCTGGCGGCAATCTCGTCCGACTGTTTCCAGTCCGAAACATTGAAGCGCGTCCCGTGCTGGTCCTCGGCGCGGTCCAGGAGGAAAGACCCGGAGTCAAGGATTCTCATCAGGTACCATTCCATGTTGGACTTACCAGACCAGTCCCGCATCACGGTCCAGATGTTCAGCACGGAGATGAGGAAGCTTTCGCCATTGGACTTTGGTTCAGATATCAGTCTAGCAAGTGCCGTCGCCCAAGTGTCAGTTCGTCGCCGGTCCTCGGAGCTGTCTGGTCCAGCAGAGTTGGCAAAACAGGTATGAATCAGTATGGAAAGGGGATCGTGTCGCTGGAAGGAGAGAAGCCGCTCTATGTCGGAATTTATGGGACCACGGCCGGATGGGGTGGAGAGCGGTCTGGTTGCAGAACGGCCGTGGAAAGGGAGAACCGATTCAACAGGCTCCAAGCCTTTGTGGGAGTTGAGGAAGGCATTCAGTTCTGAGCTGGTGAGGGAACAAATCCTGGTTGCTAGATAATCCGGGTTTGTGCGGAGCTGGGACAAGAAATCAAGGAAGGTCTCTCTAGCCGAAGCGGAGATATCGTGGAGGAAGGGCGCAATCGTCCGTAAGGGTCCCGTACCAATCACAGAGTTAGTCGGGGTGTCCAGACTTTCCGAGGATCCAAGGGCGGGCGATGATAGCGACTCCATCTCGGGCTCCAGAAGCGCGTAGCGGCGCATCTCGTCGCAGCTCTTCCGGACATCGTGGATGGCATTGTACAAAGCAGCGAAGCCATCTTTGTCGTCCCTGCGGAAGCTTTCCACCAGGTTTCGATGGGCAATCTCGCCGCATCGCGTCAATCGAGCACTGAGGGCTGTGGATATGAGACTCCTCTGGAGGCGGATCCTGGTGTTGGCGCGCTTGCGCTCCTGATATTTGGAGAGTCGTACCAGGTGGGCGAGCTCCTCGAGGGTGGTGTTGTCGCTGTCCCGCGTCAGGTGGGGGTTGGTGTACAGGGACACGTCCTGCAAGAGGGTGCTGGGGTAGGGCGACTGCGCTTTGTCCTTGGGTACGGGTGATGGTGTGACGGGGGAATCGCCGGGACCATGTCGTGCCTGAGCGCTGGTTGGCACTGTTTGCTGTGTCACCACAGGCTTTCGCGAGGCCATCCCCAAGGTCTGGGACTGGTGGACGGTCCGGCGGGTGGCATCATCGGCGCGGCGCAACGACAAGGTGTGGGCTAGATCAGGGTTGCGAGTCGGGCTGCGGGAACGGTAGCGCGGCGGCCGCGGAACGACCCCATGGTTCTCGGGCGAGGGGGTCGGGGATCTCGACTCGTCCGTGACGGTTGGTGACACAGCTGTTGAGGAGGAACAAGACAACCTTTGGTCAGCGCGAGGCAGGTACAAACGCGACGAGTGGCGAGTCAAGCACGCGGTAAATAGGGAGGGGGGCTCTTGGGGATTTTCGCCGCAGTCAAGCCAACATACGTGGAGAAGAATGGATGCGGACTGGCGAAGAAAGGGAGCGTTGCATGGAGATCATAGTGTGCCCATGGACGAGAGCTGAGGCCCAGCAGCAGCTCCGTATGCAAGGAGGCTGCCCAGGGCTGTCGACGGAGCTAGACAGGAGCTCAGGGTATTTGAATGTTGTGTAATTTGCCAAGCTCGGGAAGAGAGCAACGGAGCTTGCAGAGTAAAAGTGTAAAAGTGAGGGAAGCAAAACAAAAAAAAAAAAAAAAAAGTCGACAAGGAGATCAAGGGACCACCTCAGAGGGTGGACTTGGTGGTTGAGGTAAGGTATCGCGGGGTGTGGTGGCTGGAGTGTCAGGGGGGGTCGTGGCCGTAACAGGGGATAGATATATCGATAAAGAGACAACTCCAGAATTAAGGAACAGGCTCCGAAAGTCAGGGCCAAGGGTACAATGACCCTTCCAGCAGTTGCTGTACAGGTAGAAGAAAGAAGAAGAAGAAAAAGGAAAGAAAATGTGTCAACGTGGTGTTGTTGTTCTCGTCAGGCCGGTCATGTCCCTTTAGTTTGGCCAGTAGACACATGTGCGTGGACCTCCCAGCCAGGCCCCTCAACTCCTACTATAGTAGTGCCTAAGTAGTAGGTACCCAAGGTACCGTATCCCATCAACTTTTGGGATTACCATGGGTTACGGCCGGGCTCGCCTGGACCTGGATTACGGGTACTGATCGACCCAAAACCCACCAGCCATGCCGGACGAGTGTACATGCAGGGCTGGTAAACGACTCCCCGGGCGAAGGGGGAGGGCGGCGACAACGACAATGGGGACAATTCACACCTGCTGCCGGGGCCATCCTTGCCCAACGGCCCTCGCGTGCAGACTGACTGCAGGCTGATCAAGGGGCCCATACGGTGCTCTCATGCATTGCTGCGTTGTCGCAGCCTCTTGTCTGGGATTCATTTCCTCTCTGCCAATACCCGCTACGTACGTCGCTCGCATGTACGGATACGTTCGACATCTTCATTCGTGTTATGCATGTGCGCGCAGTGATCCTCGTCTTCATGGCCGCAAAACACTTTGCACGTTACCAAGGCACTCACTCGTCGAGACGCCACGTCCAGAGAGAGAGACAGAGATGGCTCGCACGAGCAGCCTGGTTCACGGCCGCCAAGTCCCACGAGGCTGACGGTACCCCGTTGTGGCCCCCCATCGTCTCATCTTGTGCTTGGAGCAATGGTAACGTGTCGATTGCCGCTGTTTGCAGGCCCTCGGGATCTGACCAACAAAGCGCAGAGCCGGCCTTCGTCCAAACAGCATGACCACTACCGGATGCTGTGCAGCTGACCTGGCACACCAATCACGGGCGGAGAAGCAAGGGCAAATATCTGCTCCCGTCCAGCCTGACCTCAGCCCGGCCAGGACCCAGGCCAAAGCCAGCTGGAAACCCCCTCTATTTTGCCTCCCATGGCTAGATAGGTAGGTATGGATGGTTCGTTGAGAGGTGAGGTGAGTTGGCATGCATACGCATACGTGCCGGCCCATTCCCCTTTTCGCACCACTGCATGAGCGGCAATGCCTGCCCGTCCTTTCATCGCCAACCACGCACGCGAGCCAGCTCGCCCTCGGACCCAATCCAAGTCCTCCACGCCAGTGCCCATTCGGCTTGGTGTGTGTTGCCAGCTCACACCCCGGCCTCCGAATCATGTGCTGGCCTGCCGCCCTCCATCTCTGTTCCCACCACCGACACCCTTCCCGTCTCGTGCATGTACCTGGCGACCAACGAGTGAATCATTTTGTCCCAGAGAGGTTCGTCCGTGGCGATCAAAGGCCACTCGGAGCCTTTGACTAAGTCGCCGGGGTTCGAGGGGAAACAGTCTAGAGGACTCCAGAGTATTACTTGCAGGCCTTTCTGTGGGCGTGGAATTATGTTTCGAACAACGTGTAGTACTGGGCCAGATTGAGGCTAAAGAACGCGCAGCCGACGTGAAGTCTTCCAACACTTGCCACGACATCCAAGGCCTAGCCTACAAAGTTTTTTGGTGTCTTCATTGTCTCTACAGGGTAGAGACGAGAAGAGACGATTTGCGCAGACATAGGTAGACATGCTTCAACTCGCCAACTTATTCAAGTGTCCTGGTATCAGCATCATCGACCGGCACGCATTTATTTCATCGTTTCGGACTCGCTTTCATAAGTGAAGCAAGACGGATATCGAGTAAACATAATTACACACTGACTATCAATGTTCATCCACGAACGGGCTTATGCCTCCCGTCCGAACCGGACATCAAAGTCCTTCAGCACGCTCATTATACTGGCTGCCTCCACCTCCATAGGCATCCTCGCATGCCGTGACGCATGAGGACCATGGTTGGCCGAAGTAGTCTTAAGCTTCGGTAGCCATGATCCAATATCATCTGCCGCTTTTTCGAAATTCCTGTGACTTGATAAGGTCTGGTAAGCTTGAGCGCAACTCAGGCCGAGGCTGTTCAGACTTGGTAACGTAGTCTTCTCCTTGCTGGCATTCTTCGTCTTGCAGCAGCCACCTTCAGGACCCTTCCCTCCACAGCAACCACCGCTTGCGCCGTCCTGCTCATTCTCGAGTCTTGCCGCCATCAGCCTGCAAAATAGACCTGACTTCGGATCAGCTTGACATTGCGCGCACGTACCCGGGCCATTAGGACCGCAGGTACGTGAGGTGGTCAAGGCTGTCTTCTTTCGGGACTGACTTCTGCGAGGCGGTAGCTTCACAGCGCCGTCCGCCGTCATCTCCATAGGAATTGGAGCCGTCAACATGTCAGTCTCCGAGGGCGGTGGTGTTTCAGTCTGAAGAGTGATTGGTGGTAGGGTATCATCAACCGGAGTCAACGCCGGTGTTTCCATGGCGGCACAAACACAGTACGTGCCTTCATTGCAGAAGCCACACCCGTCCTTGAAGGGTATGTTATCTAGAGGAGGTGGAGGGGCTTGGGCATTGTGCTGAGTTGGCTCGGGTAAAACCATGGTAGAGTTCCTGGAAAGAGTGGTTGGTAGGCTTGTCCCCGTGGCATCATTTCCAGTAGAAAACACGGACCTGTGCCGTTTCCCCTCCGCCGACGGCGCAGAAGGTGAGGCGGGGCGCTTCAAGCTCTGTCCTTGGCCAAATATTTCATCTGTTGCCTGATCCAAACAGCTACACCGCGACCCAAGCCCACACCTCCCACAATTTGGCAGTGCTGCTAGAACCTCTTCCGCACAGGCACAAGGTCCAGTTGGGGAACAGTTGCCGCAAGTGAGGGGTGCGCCTGTCTGTCCGTCTAACATCTCTGGCGGCGTAAACATGTGCGATATCGACGCATTGTGACCCAGCTGGTGCAAAGATTGTCCATCGGGTGGGTATTCTACGCTTGGCTGCAGATGCGCTTCGTTGCGCTGGCGATCGAACGACTGCCGTCGAGATCGCGCGAGGCTATCTCGCCGTAAAGAGTCCTCCTCATATCTCCGTCGCCATTCCCGCCCCTCGGTTTCGGCATGGACGCGGTCTTGACGTTCTCGCTCGAGCATATTCTCCAACAAAGCGCATCTTGACTTGAAGGACTGCACGTCCAGCTCGAGGCTGCGAACTTTGTCCTTCAATTCCGATTGCACCCTGTCTTGCTCTTGCCGCTGTTCATCCAGCTGCTCCTCCAACTCGCCAACACGAGCTGCTCTCCGCTCCCGAAAAGCGCGCTGGGCGGCACGGTTCTGGGCCTTGCGCTTTGTTGGTGGCGTGTCAGTGGCAGGTTTGCGACCAGGCTTCGGACGCGGTGGAATAACCCATTCCTTAGATGTCATGGAAAGCCGTGGACCCTCCATAGCTGATATGATTTGAGGGGCGATGGCCCCCATGGCGGGTTTGTTCGGATGCGATGACAGACGTTGCGGGTTTGCGTGAGGTAGAGGTGGAGGTGGATGCGGATACTGAGGGGCAGTGGTGGCTGGTTTCGGTGTCGGCTTATTCGACGGCGCCGTCTGATTTTGTCCTGAAACGGTCGATGACAGGTTCGGAGGAGTGCCCTTTATCGCGGTTGGGGGAAGTTGAATGTCAACCAGTTCCTGTCGAAGAGGCGATGCAGCAAGTGGGGTAGGTTCAGCTTTCATGATACGCTGACTTGCCAACTTAGGCGTGATTCGTTGGGGACGCTGCAAGCCTGTACAGATCGGCGGGTAAGGGCACAGTGCAGTATTGCAGCACTGCTTGAATGGCAGTATCCGAAGGAAATAATGGCATATGCAAGGGGGAAAATCCAATGACGGGCAGTGCTTTTCGAGAAGGTTTCGTCTTGCACAGCAGTGGCAAGGAGGAAAAGTTGGGTTGATGGCCTTCGGGAAGAGTCGGTAATCGTTTGATTAACGATACCGTGGCAAGCCACCGTCTATGACGGCTAGAGGGTACGGGCTATCTGAGTTGCGAATTCAGCAGTGCCTGCGATTGAAGTTGCAAAACACCATTCGCGAGGGCTCGGTTTTGAAGATGATGGAAAGGAGGGGTATTGAGAGAATTTGCATCGAGGGTCAGGCAATTTTTGAACCCACATTCACCCTCGACCGACTGAAGCAAGGGCAAAGGACATGGTCCGATTCCAGGAGCCTGCAGGTGGATCTGATGAGATTGATAAGATGCGATTGATAACTAGCGGCTGGGCCATGAGCAATCCAGCAGCGAATCAGCACTCGGTGCCTCACCAAAGACCCAACTGACCGAGGACGGTGGGGGCTTCGGCACAGCAATACACAGCAGATTCGGCTGGTTCGCTAGTACCTGAATTGGGAACCAAGCGCACTGATCCTTGTGTCTGAAGAGTATAGAGACTGACTGCGGCTTGTACATGCTATCCATATTGCCCCAAGATACGAAATCTGCAGATGCGTCGGCTGTGAACTAGAGTCCAGCACGGGCGTCTTCTGCAGGTGCCTCAACATTAATCGGGCCCTCAAGGTGGGCTATCTATTTCCCACGCTGGGGCACATTAGTACCTACTTACTGAACAGCGGTCGCCCGATATCTCGGAGAACTATCGGCCCCTCGGTCGGAAGTGCGTAGATCCGATCAGGTCATCTACAATAACTGACAGCTGCGCTGAGAGGGACGGGGTAGCTTCAGGTTTTCCGCGGCCCGATGTCGCAGACCTCACAACCGTGTTTGGCGGCCAATTGCTTGCCGCCTCTAGGGCGGATGACTTGATTCTCTCAGCCTTGTCCAGCAGTGATACGGATCGTAATGCGTTGCTGCCGCTGCCGGTTTACAGGCCCTGCATGTTCGGGAATGGCGCGCTCGCCGCTTCACTAGTACAGGAGCTGTCCAACATATAATCTCGCGGCCAAATACAATGGCCCTTCCCACTAGTTACGGGTGTAGGCCATGGTAAGCTGCAACCACTAGCTTTGGATAAACTAGTTATGGATATCAGGACGCTGGAAGACGGAATAAGACACCCCAGCAGGGTTCCTGAAGAACCATCGACGGACCTCTTTCGCCGGGTCCACTGCACTGCTAGGGCCTGACTAAACACCGATCATTCCCGACTGGTTTGGGAGGTTTCAACTGCGCTTTCTCGGGGTCTTAAGGATGTAAGACCTGAGAAGCTGCAAGTTGTAGCGGGATGTCTGGTTGGGGCCGAATGCAGCATAAACTGGGGAGAGACCTGCTCCACAACATTATCCAAAACTACCATACGGATGTCGAAATAAGATGTTGATCTCTTTTAACACAGAGGGGCAATGCTACACCATTGAATCAACAATCAACGCCGTTTATTTATCCAGACATGCCTCCAACTTTCGTGTTTACACGCCAACAGGGTTCTTAGCAAGGTACCGGGTATGCAGTTCACCAGCCTTAATAAGCTCAACTAGGCGATTGGCCCGCCCACTTGTTACCGGTAGTCAGGCGAGAGAAGACGCAATCCGACAACGACATCATAACTTTGAGAAATCGCTCCTCACAGCGCGGCGAACACGAATACTCTTGGCTGCTGCATAAAAAAAAAAGCCATTATGGCAAACTTCCTCACTGCGCCATCGTTCTCTCGTCCCGCTTCTTCCCACTCCAATGCCGCCTACCTCACCTCCGACTCCTCAGACACCGACAACGACGACACGCCGTTACCCTTCCCCGCAGCCCTTGTTCGCTCCGACTTCCTAGCTCCTACGTTTCAACCGACCGCCTATCTCTCTGCTCTCTCCGACCGGCACCAAACCCTCGAAGACCTTCGTTCGGACCTGCGTGAGCGAAGCGCCGCCGTCAGCGCAGAGCTCTTGGAGCTCGTCAATTCCAATTACACGGCCTTCCTATCGTTGGGGAATGAGCTCAGAGGTGGAGATGAAAAGGTCGAGGACGTCAGGGTTGCGCTGTTGGGGTTTCGGAGAGCTACGGAAGAGGTCAAAAGCAAGGTGACCCAGCGTAGAGAGAAGACACAGGCATTGAACGAGGACTTGAAAGATGTGCGGGCTCAGATTGAGCAGGGCCGGATGATGCTTGAGGTGTCGGAACGGCTCACAGCTTTGGAAGAGAAGCTGGCGCTACACAGCGCCCCGAAGGAGAACGGGAATGCTGGCTGGTACACCGACGACAGTGATGAAGACGATGACGATGATGACGAAGACGATAAGCCAGGGGAAATTCTGGGGAGCTCACCTGCTAAGCTGCTTGGGCTGGCACAGGAGTGTAGCCGCACAACTGTTCTGGTCAACAACCTGGATCAAGGCCATCGCTTCGTCTTCAAATTGAATGAACGTTTGATGAGATGTCGAAACACGTTACTTCTCGATCTCGGCAATGCGCTGAAGCAAGCCAAGAAAGCCGGACCCAAAGGTCAAGATAGGCTCCTGCGGTATCTCGGGATATACCGCATCCTAGATGCACAAAGCGAAGGTGTCAAGGCACTTCGCGATGGATAGAATTGAAGATCTCAAACAATTTGAAAGAAATGATAAACCCAAAATGATACCCCTAACCAACCCAAAGGCTTGCCCAACGCGATTTACACTGATATCTTGACAAGTATAATACAATATTATCCACCTGTACGTGCATCACTTTTCACATGACGCTCTGCAGAGCCTCGGGCGTCACTTGGTCGTCTTCGTGCGTCAGCTTCCCACTCAAGCTGATACCAGGGCCGTTGGTAGAGCTGATTATGACTTCGTGGACCTCCTTGGGCGAATCCTCGGCGAGCGCTCCGCAGTCCGTCTTGACGCTCCGCAGCACTGTTTGGATGTTGGCCTTGAGCTGCTCGGGCGAATGGCGCAGCTGTCCAATGGCCAGACGAATAACGCCCTGACGCTCTCGAAAGTCGGCTGCGCCGGCCGATTCGCGGATGGATTTACCTACGTCGTCCACAATCGTCTTCATTCGTTGGTTGGGCATGAGTCCACGAGGACCGAGAATCTTGCCCAAGGCAGCCTTGTTCAGGGCTGCTTCACTCGACGAATGGCAGAGTAGTCGGTCAAAATCGAACCTCTCCTCTCTGATAGCCTGGAAGAGCGACTCTTCTCCTGTTATGGCTGCGCCAGCGGCGATGGCCTCCTTAGCAATATCGCTATCCTCAGGACATATCACACCGATTCTGACATCGTTCTGCACAGGAAAAGGGAGTCGAACACTGTTCTTGACTACAGGTCCGGACCTGAAGGTCTTCAGGTTGATGTGTAATTCGTATTTGACCGACGTAGGGGGCTTTCCGACCTCGAACGCTCGCAGTATGCTGTAACATCATGAGTCTTTGCCGCACTGTCTCCTTAAAATGGTAGAACATACCGCATGGCTTCACAGAGCGAGTATTGGGGAAATTCTCTTTTCTTCAGGTTGTGCCTCTTGAAGTCCTTGGGAATTGTCCTCTTCTTTGGCGCCGCTTTGCGTGCAACAGCGGTTGCATGTCGGGACTGAACGAGCGTGGGTGCGAGGAGACGAGGGAGAGAGGTTACTGAAGGCCTGGTAGTCTGCGACAAGCTGAAGCGGGCCATCGAGGCCAGGCATCGATCGATTGGCGCCATTGTACAGCTTCTTGTAGGCCGGAGAGCTTGGGGTCGATGATTTTAGAGGATGCTCGCGACGAGGAAAAAGGTCAGGGACCAGAAACGCGCTAGTGCCTGGAAAGTTAGGCTGGAAGCACATGGCATTACCTTATCGATACGATGTTGACTGTGACGAGCGCACCGCCCCTCAACCCCTCCATCCCCCCACTAAGAAAATCCATTGACTCAACGCAAACAACATCGAGGGTCTCGCCAACTTGTGATCCGAGGACAATTTTTGAAGATGAAGCACGAGGAGCTCGAGGCGCTTCAGACGAAGCTCGGTGGAGACTTTCGATCCATCGATGCTAGCCTTAGAGATCTCGACAAGCACTTGACGCTACGATCCTATCTCGAGGGCTACAGCCTGACACCCGTCGAGACCAAGATTTGGCAGACTCTCCGCGGTAACAAGGCTGCTATTGGCTTCATCCGTAAAAATGGTCTTCCCAACCTGACTCGGTGGTTCACCTTCCTTGAACAATCGCATCCCGAGATCCAGGACGAGGCAAAGGCGGCCGACGCCGCCGCCAAGGCAAAGAGCCAGGCTGCTAGCCGAGCCGGTGCAAGTTACAACCTTGCCTTGCAGGACACGGAGAAGGGAGTTGTAACTCGATTCCTTCCCGAGCCTTCGTGAGTCGAGTCGCGCTCCTCAAAACCTCGAGCTCCTCAGAATACTGATCATGAACTTGGACAGTGGATACCTCCACATTGGACACGCCAAAGCTGCCCTTCTTAGCGACTACTTCGGTCACGTCGCCTACCAGGGACAGATGCGCCTCCGCCTCGACGATACCAATCCTGCCAAAGAGAAGGAGGAGTACCAAGATGCGATTGTGGAGGATCTCCGACTGATGGGCATTCTGCCTGACACCTTGACTTATACATCGGACTACTTCGACTACCTGTACGACATGTGCAAGAAGCTGATCAACCTAGGCTTGGCTTATGCGGATGACACGGATCAAGAGACCATGAGGGCTCAACGTATGGACGGAATTCCATCCAAGCGACGCGATAGGAGCATTGAGGAGAACCTTCGAATTTTCGAGGAGATGAAGCAAGCTTCGGAGGAGGGACTTGCCCACTGCATGCGTGCCAAGATCTCCGCTGACGACCCCAATAAGGCCATGCGCGACCCCGTCATCTACCGTTGCAACATTGAAAACTCACACCACCGAACGGGGCGCAAGTGGAACATCTATCCCATGTACGATTTCGCCTGCCCCGTGGTCGACAGCTATGAGGGCGTCACGCATGCGCTCAGATCCACCGAGTACACAGACCGAAACCCTCAATACCAGTGGTTCCTGGATACGCTAGGACTGCGCAAGGTGCACATGTGGGATTTTGCTCGCATGAACTTTGTCAGAACGTTCCTGTCCAAGCGAAAATTGGCCAAGCTGGTTGAATCGGGCAAGGTTTGGGGCTGGGATGACCCTCGTATGCCGACGGTGCGAGGCGTGCGCAGACGCGGCATGACTCTCCCTGCTCTCCGAGACTTCATCATCAAGCAGGGTCCTAGTCGCAATGTGGTTACCATGGACTGGCACGCCTTCTGGAACACCAACAAGAAGGAGATTGACCCTGTGGCACCACGTCACACTGCGCTCCTACAGAAGGACATGGTCAAAATTGAGCTGACTGGACCCGACGCTCCTGCCGCCCCCGTCACCGAGGACCGCCCGAAGCACCCCAAGAACCCGAGCGTGGGTACAAAGCAGGTTGTCTTCGCCTCGAAGGTGTACATCGACCAGGAGGATGCCAAGATGTTCAGGGACGACGAAGAGATCACACTCATGGGCTGGGGCAACGCGTTTGTGCGCGACATGTTCGGCACCGCCCCCATCACCAACGGCACGTTTGAGCTCAACCTGAAGGGCGACTTCAAGTCGACCGAGAGGAAGATCACGTGGCTGTCCGCCGAGGGCACCAAGCTCGTGCCGGCCGAGCTGTGGGACTTTGACTACCTCATCACCAAGGACAAGTTGGAGGAAGAGGACAACCTCGAGGACTTCCTCAACCCCAACACGTCGAGCATGGAGGAGGCGTGGTGCGATGAGGGAGTCGGCAAGCTCAAGGCGGACGATATCATCCAGCTGGAGAGGAGAGGCTTCTACCGCGTGGACAAGGGCCTGGGCGACTGGAAGGAGGGCGAGGCTGGCGAGAAGGGACCCAGGGTTGTGCTGTTCAACATTCCAACTGGCAAGGGCGGGAAATAAAGCAATGCCTGTTGGATAAGAAAGAAGAAGAAGAAGAAAAAGAAGAAAATAAAGCTGTGTCTAGATATCGAGCACATAGGCGATTTTTCATGAAGAAACACATGAACAAGTCGCGGCCATCCCTCAACTGCAAGGCTGACACCGTTACCATGCTGGTTGAATCGACATGTGTGTTATATTCCTTCTACCATAAAAAGATGATGCTTCTATACCCATCACAGCTCTGTCGTTACCTTTGGGTTTCTGCTCTCTGGACTACCTCACCCTTAGTAGGCCGCCGTTCCTCTTCACTCGTACAGATCAGTCTCCCAGGGGGCTGGCGACTATCCTTCGGTGCGAGTGGAATATCGGATATGCTGAAACGCAAGGCAATATGACTGCCATGTGTGTCGATCGTCGCAGCTCGCGACTTCCATGTATCGCCTTTCGTTCCCATTGCTGGATCTAGCTTCCTGAGGGTATTCCGTCGTCGTACAGCCGCGATATAGTTCCAGCATACCGCACCCGCTTACAACCACCGACGCACCGCCCCGCCTATCCCGCCTGTGCCTACACCAAATCACCGCCTCGTCCCGCCCCCTCCTCCAAACCACCATTCAGTCCGGCCCGGAGCTCCCGCAGAATCTCCTCCCGCGGCCTGTTGACTCGCCGCAGCTCTTCGCGGTCCCACCACGTGAAGAAAGCCTCGATCAAGGCCGTCGGGCAGGCGATCCACCCGTACTGCAGCGTGTGCAGGACCATGCTCATGTTGGTGTCGCGTCAGGGCGCTTGTGATAAAGCTGGAACGAGAAGAACGGGGATGGCTGTTTAGGCAGTGCGGAGTTTGTTTGTTTGTTTGTTTCTTCTTGCTGGGTTGTGCTTGTTCAAAATGAGCAGGGCTGTTTGGTGAAGACGGCAAGCTCCCACGACAAAAGACAAAAGAGATAGAGAAATTGCTCTGCGGACCAAACCGCCTCCTCAGAGCATCGTACCAGTGCCCGACCTTTATACCAAGCAAAATAAGACGACCAGCCTGTTAGTTCTCGCCCGCCCCTCCCAATCTCACCTCATCACGAACTATTGGGCATCATCAGCCCACACAATCCTTAGGGCTCACCATACCAGCTTGACCGGGGCTATCCTGGGATCCGAAAAACCACCTTTCACCCTACCCCCTGAAAACACGCCGTAATGAAAAGTCACGTGGTCCCCTTTGTTCTCGATCATCGTGAGAGTTGAAGGTGGATAGGGATCTCGGATCCGAAAACTGCGGGCTCGGGCTCGGGCTCGGCCGTCAGAAAAATAAGAAGGAAAAAAAAAAAAAAGGTTTCAGTGGGTCCACGGGCGGTATCGTCACTACGGGCACCTGATTGGCTGGCGCATGGCACCTGTATGCCCAGACTTGAGTGACGATCGAGAGGAATAAAAGGTATAGGATCCTTGATGTCTTTATATATAGAGTCTTCAACCTCAATTTCTCCAAATCACATCAACACCCCAGAATATTTAATTCAAAAGCGCCTCATAACCTACTGTGCTTAGTCATTTATTCTGCAACCATAAACAGATTCAGAATACACACCCAGACCGCATCTTCCTCTCTACAATCCTACAATGAAGCCTGCGGACGAGGAAAAGGCCCAGAAGGCCCAGCCGGACAATGATAATACCTGCCAGCCCACCGATGCTTCCTCTACTGTCAAAGCACTGGGTTGGCTCGATAGATTGCTCGCTCTCTGGATCTTCCTGGCCATGGCCATTGGCATCATTTTGGGCAACTTTGTCCCTAACACGGCCGAGGTTCTGGAGCAGGGCTCCTTTGTCAACGTGTCCGTGCCGATAGGTACGTCTTTCGTCTTCCTCGTCGTCCTCGTAGCCAGTCGCAAACAACTAACGGGTTTGACGGAGCAGCCGTTGGACTCCTCGTCATGATGTACCCCATCCTCTGCAAAGTCCGGTACGAGTCCCTGCACGAGATCCTCAACCACCGAGGGCTCTGGAAGCAGATTGGCTTCAGCGTCTTTCTCAACTGGGTCGTTGCGCCCTTCTTCATGGTCAGCCAA
>KL660775.1:0-33470 GCA_000732775.1 Stachybotrys chlorohalonatus IBT 40285
AAAATCGCTGCTGCCTCGGCGCAAGGTGGCTTTGCGTCGGTCGGAGTCTCATTTTCTTCTTCTACCTTTTATTCGTTGTTGGAGGAGCCTAGAACCTTTTGTGGACAGAGCATGTGTCTTTGGCCAAGTACGAGGTACAACGGGGGAGGTTAGAAAGCTCCTTGGAAGGAATCCCAATAATACGGTGACCGATACTTTCCGTGTCTTCTGTGTGCGTGTGCCACCGTGTTTCAATACTTGTGATGTGCGGTTGCACGGAACAGTGGATGTTTCTCGGATCCTATCCCGCGCTGGCTACGGCAAACAGTATACAATGTACGCCCCGTTAAGAAGAAAACCAGTCGATCCGTGTCTTCTCCAGAGGCCCAAGCCCACGAAGCGCTGAGCAGCTGACACCCTCCCCAGCCGAGAGGACAGCCCAAAGCCTCCTCCTCCATCGCATCCCATTTCCCCCACGCCACGACCTTCCTCGCAGCCTCCACCTCGCTCCCCCCCAAAATTCTCCGCCAGCAAGGACTCGTGAGCGCCCGCCGCCCAGCAACAGCGGAAAGAAAAGCCACGGTCAGCCCTTTTCCCGCAATGACCGGCACGTTTGGCTCGCGGGGGAAGCAAGGCCCGCCCAGGGTCGCGTCCCTTCAGGGTCCATCTTAGTCTTTGGGGGGGGGTTCCGGCGCGCTAGAGCAGCTCGAGGCCACTGGATGGGCCGCCCGCTATGAGGGAGGGCAAAGCTACGTGTATTTTGGGTTGCGGTGGCTGTTGAATGCGGGAGGGGCGTGGGCTTGCCGCGATGCTAGAAACTAAGCCAATGGGTGCTGCTGAACTGACCACACACCCCTTCCCTTTTACCCTTTTCGGTAGGTGCAGGGGTCCCTGTTTCGCCGTGGCTGGACTTGCTGGAACGCTATCAGGAGGGATTTCCACCGATGGCGCTTCTTCCCATTGGAGGAGGGGGAGGGGGTTTGAGTTTTGGCTTGTGGCTTCGTCTCTTGACCACATGCGGCTTGATACTGCTGATGATCAGGGCTCGACTTACCGCAGCTGAAACAAAGACATGGATGGATTCTCGTGATCCAGACTCTCCTCCGCCTTCGCATGTGCTAGGCGAGGTGCAGGTATATACATGGAAGAAGGCCTGGGTAACCTGTTGATTCACGCGCCTCGGCGATCCGAGCCCTGTTCTTGCTCCAAGGCATTATCACGGCTAAAGCAATTCCTCGTCTAATGCTACGCCCCGTCTACCTCATGCCCATAGATAATAAACATGCTTGCTTTCTCTACACCGAACAACGTCGCTCCAATACGACCTTGAAAACAACAATGCTCCCGCACGCCACCCTTCGACATCAGGCGCCATTTGCCCAGGCCTGTTGTACACTCGTCGCGGCCACTGCCTCACATCATTGACGTAGACCCACGCACGGAGCTGCGAAACCAGCCCTGCCGTCTACCCGTCGTGGAAATCGTTCCTCCAACGACACGGTCCTTCTATGGCGGCGTCATCTTCCCTTGCATCATCTTTCGGACCTCCTTCTCCATGTTCTCCGATGCATCCGGGTCGTCTTCGACTGCCCCCGTCACCTTGTTCGCGAGCTCGATCTTCTTCTGGCAGGCCTTGTAGACCAGCTCCTCGATCGTGTCGGACGCAATGAGGCGGATAATCTCCACGTCTCGCGTCTGTCCCAGCCGGTGGGCGCGGTTCTCGGCTTGGATGTCGTCCTGGGGGTTGTCGGATTGGTCGAAGATGATGACCTTGTTTGCCGCTGTCAGGTTGATGCCCGTGCCGCCCGCGCCTGTCGTCAGGAGAAACACGGGAATGTCTGCGTTTTCGTTGAACTCGTCAATCAAGTCTTGTCTCTCCGCGACCAGCGTGTTGCCCATGAGCACACGGTGCTCGACGCCCTCAATACTGAGAACCTCTCGCAGAAGCTCAATCAATCGCGAAAACTTGCTGAACACAAGTACTCGATCCCCGCTCTTCTGATATTGCGCCACGAGCTCCAGGAGCTTCTTGACTTTGCCGCTATTAACCACGGCACCTTCAGGTATATCAAACTGCCGCAAGACACGCGGGTAGTCCCTGCACCAGAGGTGAAGTTCAAAGTCGGACGAGTTCTTCAGTTCCTGAATCAGGTGTTTGATGTCAGGTTGTTGCAGCTCGCTTTGGGGAACCTTGTCCATGAGTATCTTGGCCATCTTCTCCACCTTCTCATCGGTGAAGTGAAGGCGGAAGAGCAGGGGATGCAACGCAGCTTTGCGCAGTTGGATCCACGCGTTGTTCATATCGTTTAGTCGTCCGCGGGCGCGCGCTACTCGCTTGGAGGGTTCCGTCTTGAATAGTTCTTCGTACTCCGCATACACGGTTCGTTGAGATTCGCTCATGTCGCAGCGAACAACCGTGCAAATTTTTGGTGGCATATCAGAGAGAACCTGATCCTTGCGTCTCTGAAGGATGAATGGCTCTAGAATCGTTCGGGCTCTCTTGACTCGTTCGCTGTATAGGAAGGCTCCGTTGGTAACATCGCGGATAGTAACCTTCTGGCTGAAGATGTATTTGATATGCTCCATGTACCCGTCAAACATCTTGGGATTTATAAAATTAAGCAGCGAAGTCATTTCGAGCAGATTGTTCTGGACGGGTGTTCCTGGGGCAAAGTCAGCATCCTGGGCATGAAGTCGGTAACATGCAACACAGCGTACTCACCAGTCAACAGCAGCTTCCACGACGCCGGTATGCGCCTGAGATCCTTGTAGATCTTCGTCTCTGGGTTCTTCATCTTGTGGCCTTCGTCAAACACGGCGGCATTGAGATTGAAGGATTGCATCGCCTCAACGTCGTCATCAGAGTTGATCTGTGAGTAGGTCGCTAGTACGACGTGGTAGTCGTCCGGATTCTCCTGGACCTCGTATGCGATTTCGGCGCGCTCGGATTGACTCCCTCGATAACCGATGACCGACAGACCTGGGGCAAACTTCTCGAATTCTCCGAGCCAGTTGTTGTAGGTACTGGGCGGAACGACTACCAGGTTCGGCCACGGACGCTCACCGCTGTGCTTCTTTTCGTAGTCCTCCACCAGGTGGCACATGAAGGAGATGACTTGACATGTCTTGCCAAGACCCATCTCATCCGCCAGAATGCAACCAATGTCATAGTTGTAGAGCAGGGACATCCAGTTGAGGCCGAAGAGCTGGAAAGGTTTCATGGTGCAATGCCCATCCATAAGACTGGGCTGCTTGGGTATGGGGGGTCGTGAGAACCTGGCACTGCTCAGGCTGGTAGGTGTCGGGGGCATGTCTTTCTCGGGGCTGCCGCGCGCACTGAGCTTCAGATGCCCAAAGGCGTCCAGGTCCCAAGTCTCCATAACTCCTTTGACGGTCTGGGCTTTGGCATCGCATTTGGCGACGACCTCGTCAATGGCCGAGACAGCATTGAGGAAGACCTCGACGGCGTCAACCACGTTTTCACCGACACTGATCTTGGAAGCCTTGCGAGACCCGGGTTTCTTGTTGATGCTGACTCGCTTGGCCTGCGCAAGGTTGTCGAATGGCCGCTTCTCGATCAACGGCTCGAGCAAGTTCTCCTTCAGGCCCGTCATGGCAGAAAGCTCTTTGAGCGTGCTCTCGTTGATACAGGTTAGAACGCGGTCGTCATCGTCGACAGGCGGGGGAGATGATTCGGCTCTGTATGCGTCGTCTTTGTCGTTGTCCACTAGGTTGATAACCAACGGATCATCGCTCGAAGGGGCTGCCGGCTCCGAAGGCAACACCGGCGACGAATCTCGCCGGCGCAAGCCTTGCATCAAGCGTCTTCTGTTAGGCTGCTTGGGAAGGGTTGGGAACCCCGGGGAAACGGGCTTGGGCGTTGGTAACTGTGGTCTTGCACTCAGCAAGGCGCCCTTGCTGACCAGGCGGCGCGCTACAGGCTTTACAGCTGGCCGAGGCGGCGATGCTTGGGCGCTGTAATTGTCCTCCAACCAGACAAGCGTGTCGTCGAGATCATTCTTGCACATTTTGAGAGCATTCCTAACCTTGTCGGAGGAATATCTGTCGCCGAAGATGTCGTAGACCTGACGTAGCCTCCGCTTGATCAGCTGTTCGTCGGCTTCGGCATTGTACGCAAACGTGGACACATGCTGCTTGAAGGCTGTCGGACGGATATCACCCCGCGACGGCGTAAGATCGTCTTCGTCGTCGGACAGGAGGCTGATGGGCTCGGGAGCGGGTCGTTTGCTCGTCATAGCGGGCTGAGGGCGCGGCGGTGGACGGAAGAGGGTACCGGCGGGCGCCAATCGTGTAGCGAAAGGTCTAGGCTTGGGGGGTTGGAAGGGCGACGAGGCAGGCACCTCGACGATGCTCGCGGGGGAAGACGAGCGCAATGGGGCGAGCCCGGGCTGATTGAGCAGCTGGGTAGGCTGCGTTGTGTCTCGTTCTCTCGCAATGCCCAGAGGGGAGGAGCATGGTATCGTGCCGCCCGTCAGCTCGTCGTCGTCGTCGTTGTCGTCGATGGTGATGGTTCGCGGGGCGCGGGGCGATTCTCGCAATTGCGGGTTGGAATGCCGGATAGGCAAAGGCGAGAAGGGAGGCATGGCAGAAGCAAACGTGCTCGAGTACTGCAGTTTCGGCAGGAAAGGATATGTGAGATGTGCTAAAGTGACCCAAGCAGGTTGCCGGCCGGCTCGCTACTAGCAACGCCTCCAGTTAAAAAAAAAAAGAGAACAGGAAGGAAAAAAAAAAGAGGCCCGCTAATGGTCAAGATGAAAGCGGCAACGACGTCTATGAAGTGAGCAGTGACAAAGTGCAAATCGAATACAGAAAACAGCCAGTGGCAGCGCCGTGCAAAGCAAAGCGGTGGTGCACTCCCGGCGACGATTTGGCAACAAAGACCAGCGTCAAAATCCCACAAACGAGGTGAGTTGCGGGGCCGCGCCTCTAGAAATGCACGGGATTGACCGACTCGACGTGACATTCAGGGGACGCGCTCCTACAGGGTCACCACGTCACGTAATCACGTGTCGCGTTAAGCTGTCCGTCCTCGTATCAGTCGCCAGCAGCTCGGCAGTCCTGGATACGGGCCTCTTCCCCCCAGCCGTTTGATTTCCATAGTATATTCATAAATCATGAGATAAGAGAGGCAGGAAATGCTTAACTGTCGGAGCAAACTCGTATGCACGTCGAGACCAATTGCACAAAATACTTTATTGTAAATCGCCTTTGCAGGTACCTACCTACCTACCTAGCACACCAGGCTTCCTTCCCTCTCATCTCAATGACGCGGGGCCACACCTGTCCCTCCATTTCTCCACTAACAACCCACTGCGCCGTTCCTTGTCTGCTCCAGCTAGGTCCATTCCCCTTGCCTCGCCCGTTGAAAGTATTAGCATCAGCATCATCAGCATCGCCTCTTCCGAAACCCATCCATCCTCTCCAGCAAAGCCCGCTGGTCAGCATGGCGACCCGGCGCATCGTCAGCACCGAGAAGACCTTTCTCGAAAAGGATGACCAGTCCCTCCAGAAGTCGGATATCTCGCCTGCTGTACCCAAGTTAGAGGCCGAACTACCCGTTCGCATGACGAATTGTCACTGACGCTTCTTGGTCAGGGATGTCATCTTTAAGCTGCTTGCTTTCACTCTCGCCATGGTCGTTGTCCCAATTGGGTCTTATTTCGTAACCGTTAATACCATTTTCAAAGGTATTGCCACCCAACGGCCTCGCTCCTTCAACCCCCCGAGGTCCTTGCAACTGACCGCATTTAGGCAACTCGTCTTATGCAGGTGGTCTGGCTGCCCTGCTAGCCAATGTCGTTCTCATATCATATGTGGTGGTGGCTATGACCGAGGATCAATCTGAACTGGAAAACGCCAAGAAAGGAGAAAGTAAGAAGGATCTGTAGAGTTGGAATGTATCACTAAAATCATATTTCTCTCATGACTCGCTACTTACTGTGTACTCAGCAAAACAAAGACTCGCTTGACCGCCTGTGCATACTGTTTTCTTGAATGCCTTGAATTATTCCCAAGCCCGTCGACTCCGACAAGGCATGATACGATGTCCCTTCTGCGGTGCCAGGCTATTTGCTACATCAAGCTCAATATTCATGGCATGGCACATCAAGCCTCGCAACGCCTTTCCTCCAAATATATCCCCGGACCGCCTCGACCTCTTAGTATTAGTAGTCCTATCCCGAGTAGGCAGACAATGTCGTAGAAATCGAAGTCCCTCAGCCCCATGCACACTTCAGCATGTATGTACCTTCCAACGCCCTGCGGCAACTCTGGCCTTTATGCGCATAAATCTATTCCGTCGGCTTTCCACCAAGCCGGCGGTGCTCCCCCTCCTTTCAAGCGACTTGTAGCCTTTCGTCTTCATAACTTCAACATTCCCATTGGTATCCACTGTACCAATCCTCTCTTCGGCGGTTGCATAACTGCTCCTGCCCTCAATGATGGGGAGGAGCCGGGGTATCGACAAAGGGGGAAAACACATCAATCCTGCCAGTTTGCAATTCTTCATCCACCTCGCCCTCTCGCATGACCTTAAGAATTCTTGCTGAAACGACGTAACAGCCAGCTCTTCCGCTTCTCCTGCACCGGTGCTGGTGTCGGCGCCGATGCCGGGGTGGCCGTCTGCGCCTGCGCTTCGCCCGGTACGTGTCGACGCAGCACCTTCTTCTGCGCCATCGGTGCATTGTATTGGCGGCTCGGATCTTGAGGGATCGGCGGTAGCGGATTGCCATTTTGCGGCGGGACACCGACGGAGAACGTCTGAGTTTGATACGACTGTGCTTGCTTAAAGCCGATGCCGTAGTCATTCACAGGCTCAAAGCGCTTGGGCGGGGAAGCACGCTCGATAGAGCTATTGTCGCTGCTGGTGGGATCTGTTTGGTAACCTGCGGGATCCGAGTTGCCGCTGCCAGCAGCTGACGTGACAGTCTCGTATGATTTGTCCTTGTGAGGAAGAGGGTATACGCCGGATTCGCGTCCGTAGCCCGAGAACTGAGGTTCTGAGTATTGGCGCGCCGCTCGGTGTCGGTTGGCGGGCGGGCCATAACCACCGTTGAAGCCTTGTCCTTCGTAGTAGCTGTTCCTAGAGCTGCCATTTCCGTGGTGGCTATACTCGGGCCTGACTGATGCTGGCCTGCTGCCATAAAAGCTGTCTTGCTGATAACGCGACGGCTGGCCTGAAAAGTGGGTGAGTTGATGCGGATGGACGAGTGTGCGAGAAGGCTTGCTTACTTGGGTGGTAGCTGCTGCGCCGACTATAGTTTACGATAGAGTCCGTGTCTGAGGTCGTTAGTCAAAGGTACATTCGATTTAGCCAGACAATTGGCAGACGTGATGCCTACCTCCGCGGTACATCGACTTTCGCGCATAGCCGCCATCTATAGCCGCTTCGAAGCTGCGAATAGTGTCGAGAGGCCGTTCCCAGCGGTGGCGGGTTGGGTTCGACTTGTCCGGTTCGGCTGGGACACGTTAGCACCTAGCTGTGAAGGTGAGGGCTGAAGAGGGGAAGACAAACCGATCACATTTCCAAGCCCATCTTTGTGCTGGAAGGACCTCAGCGGCGCGACGGTTGAGACCATGTTCATGGCAGCGACGGCGGCTGACGCCAGTGTTAGAGTCAATTGGGAGGCAAACCCTGGGGATAAGGACGTACATGGCTCTGCTTCGTTCATGGCCAGCGTGGGATCCGCCTTGCTGTGTAGACGCTTCGACTCCTTCTCCTCGTGGGTTTCGTGTAAGTTGTTCTTGTTCCCAGAACCCTTGCGCGGTTGCGACTTGTCGGAGTGGAAGCTGAAGGTTCTGCGCTTCGCCGAGGGCGACGGGGGCTGTGGCGCTTGCGACTGGTACTGAGAATGAGAAGGAGGCTGCGGCTGCTGGTGAGAGTGTTGCTGAGGTCTTGGATAGTACTGCTGCTCTTCGGGAATCGACTTGGGCACGGTCTGATCGTAGTGCTGCGGAGGTTGCGGGGGTTGTGGAAGAGGATGGTGATGGTATTGTTGCTGACGGTGATCCGTGTGAGACGCCATTGTGGCCGGCTTGGGTGATGGAACTGTTTTATCAAAGTGGACAACCAGCTATGAGCCAGGGGTGAAGAACCGGGGCCAGTATCGTGGGCTTGGATCGAGCGATCGGGGGTGTGGCTTCACACGCTCCACGGCAGCAAGCAAGGAAGACCGTGGACAAGGTCGTGGAGGCCTGGAGACAATGGGCCGAACAGACAGCGGGTATTGAGCAAACTAGGGAGCCGAGGGAGTCGCGACAAGAGGTTCGAAGAGGTGACTAGCAAGGGCGGTTCCTGGGTTGGGATATTTGATGGTGGAGTTGGGAGAAGTTGTTGGTGGAGGAGGAGGCTGGGTCCTGGTCAACCAGCCCCGTTTGGCTGCTCTCGGCGTTTGGCGAAGCGGCCGTAGTTGTGGTAGCAGAGCAGGTTAGCTTGTAGCCGCCTATCTTAGTGGGGAGTGGCCCTAAGCTGGGTGTGTGTGTGTGTTTATGTGTGTCTGACTGATGGATGGTAGGCCTGTGGCGAGAGCACAGGTCGGCTTTGGGTTTCTCGTCGTTCTCTTGTTTGCGGGTTCTGCTGGCCCCCCTTCGTCACAGGCACGCCCAAAATAAATTAGTACAGGGGGATCAAGGCACAACGCCAAGGGCGACCGGGAGGGATTGAGCGCAGGGAATGTAGGATGTCGGTACCGTGGTAGCGACAGGCAACAGGGCTAGGGGGGGGGTGTGGGGGTAAACAGATGCCGCAAGATGAAGGGCGATGTGATATGGTAGGAAGCGGTATGAGACGAGAAATAAACAGCACGCAGTAGTGCTGGCCTCTAATCGAGCTCCCGATTTTCCACGCTGACTCTGGTGGCCCGGGGCCAAGACGTCAACGATAATGAGGCCTGTTCTGCCCTTGCTTCTTCGTCTCTCTTCCCTGGCTGCTCTCCCCTATCGTGCTGTGGCGTCCAAGGGATTGTCTTCGGGATCTTTAATGGATACGGACTGCCCTGCACCCCTTGTGCGTGTGAAACACCGTCTCGGGAGATGGATCTTAATCTTTTGTCTCTTCAGTCGCACGCACGCAGAACCGAAGGAGGAAAAAATAAAAAATAAAAAGCTTGCGAGCGGTTTCTGCTGCTTGCGCGATAGTCTTGACGGATCGCTGACGTCAAGTCTGCCTCAGCCCCAGTACTGGTCGCTGACTAGTACCGCCCACGGTGAGCCGCTATACGTTTCAGTGCCTGGTCGACTCTGATGCGCTGGCGGATAAAGGGCGACGAGGAAGAACGAACATAAAAAATCCAACAGGCAGGATCCGCAAGCGATCTAGTTAGCGGCTTGGGTCGACGAGGGTATGATGCCCGAGCAATGGTCCGTGCCGCGCGTGGATGCCCTTAGCTGCCGGCTGGCTGGATGGGCAAGGCTCTGGCGGAATTTGGCCGTGTCCCAAAAACGGTTCTGGTTGTTTGCGAAATCCGGCTTTCTTAGCTGCTGGCTACCTGCACCGTGGGAATTGGGATTTCCCCATGCAATTCTGGCCGCAAACGACGATCACGTACCCGCTAAAACAAGGACCGTCCTTGATCTACGGATACGGGTCGGAAAAGCGGTGCGAGTCAGCTTGGCCGCCTGCGTCTGTCGTGTGGGTAAATTGCACGCATGCAGTGGCAGATGCTGTAGGACCGAGGAATCGACTGTCCTCGATGGCCAAGTTCACTGGATCGGGTCCGCAAGGGGGAACGTGCCACAAAAACTGGCTGCGGCTGCCCGATTGCTGGGGAAGAGGGTCTTGAAAGTCGGGCCACGATAATGGCTCGATGCGCAACGAACGGCATGTAACTGCTGTGTAGAACGAGCGTGTTTGCGGCGTTCGAAGGGACAAAAAAACGAAAGACCTTCTGCCTTTCACTTCGGTTTGGCGAAAGGGCTGCTGCACGTCTTATGTATGGAATTGCCTAGGCCTTGATACGGATTGACTGTCGCGTCCGATCAGCGCACCGCCCTGGGAGCCTACGTAAGCCATAGCGTCAAGACCGCAGCATCCGTTACTGGCGTGGTGCGATGGGCTTGTGGATGCGTGCTGAAGGTATATACCGCCCAACCCTAAACGATGCCACGGGAGGAAGACAAAGGCCGCTTGGTGACTGATTACACGTACAGTCCTGTACTTGCATTTGACCCATCTCAAGCTAAAGTAGACACATCACACTGCAGCAAGTGATGCTCAACTTGGTGCGGCCTTGATTATCGGTGAGCTTCATGTGGCCGACTATAGCACGAACATGCTGTGCTTGCCCTGTTCGTCAAACACATTCCGCTGGATACTGCATTCGACGAGAAGAGAGAAGCAGCCTGGATGGTGCAAGCATTGTTTGCGGATGGGCCTTTGCTAACAAACCATCGACCGATGGAGCCGAAAAAGTACTACGTCAAGACAGTACGGTATCAAATCGACCATGCCGGACCTGATCACCGTGGCATGGACTAGTAGAGAATCTCATTAAGGTTCAGCGGTCAGTGGGCTGCAGTACCTTAGGTAGTAGGTAGAATGATCGTCACGACTACGTCCCATCGCCCATTTCCCGCTTCATGGCTCGTCATTTTATGCCCTCACTCTGTGTTGATGCGAGCTAGCAGTGGCGATAAGGCATCCGTTTTTAGATCCCGTCGCCATCGGGTTCTCGTACTGTACGACCAAGGCGCCAGCCAGCCAAGCAACCAAACCACCCATCCCGACGTGCCAGTGTACCATCCTAATGCAGCCAAGACATTCAAATAGTCGCGAGTTTCTTCGGCGCCGTATCGTCCCAGCAACAGCTTTTGACGACGCCGTCCCAAAGTCAATTCACGTACCGCGCACGCCTCGGCTGCTATGCTGTTCGATGGGATGTGACGGACGGGATGGGATGGAATGCTATGGGCTCAACGTCTCACGTTGGTGTTGACAATCAGCGGTTCAGACCTCCAACACACCGTCATTTTTGCAAAACCAGTGATGCTTATGTTTGGTCACTGCTCCGCCCGGAACCGCTGCGTTTCTAGCTCGTGTTCGCTTCGCCCCCCCTCTCGTTCTTTCTCTCACGCACACCTCGCCCAATGTCCTCCTCTTCTGCTCTTTTACCCGTATTGCCTTTCCAGCCTACGTGCTGTTGGGACCTCCAACTGGCCGATCGATCGGACGCAGGACGGGACGCCAACTTGCTTGGAAACCTTTGCTTTGGGCCCCGTCCGGCCTTTAGCGGCTTCCCGCACTAGCTTGCCCTAAAGCAGCATTCAAGCGCTGCCTATCGCTGCATGTTGTGACGCAGTCTTTGCGAATGGGCTGCATCTGTGGGCCTCTCCTGTGGTACATATTCACTCTTTGGCTCCTGCGGATGACATGTCGTGTCAATGTCAAGGATGTGGGATATGGCCAACCATAAATGCCAATTGAGCCTCTAGTACCCCTCCTCGGCAGTCTGTAGATCTCGTATTCCCCTTTGGCCCCCACTCTTATCATGCCTATCCTGTCCATCCCACCCATACAGTACATCAACCCTTGTGCAGTCGGACCTCTACCCAGGACTGCCAGGCAAGCCGGGCCCGTTCCTGAAGAATACCTTGCTCGGAGAATTGACAACTGGTCAATAGATGGCTTGTTTTTCCGAGGTGGCAAAGAAGATCCGTGGACCAATCTGTATTGTCGACGAATGAGTACTGCTTGACCGTGTTGCTCAGGCAGACAAGAACAAAGCACTGGTGGATCAACACGGACACGTCGAGCCTCACCCGCTCTTACACGTGGACGGTCCTGGGAACACCCAGGCTGGCGCTTTAGTGAAGAACTAGTCTTTCTGGGATAAACATGCACTTGCCAGCGCGTTCCTCGCGCAGCGTAACTGGACTGTGTGGTTTTCGACTTTTCCACCCTTTGTGGTGCTCTCGATACGACCTATTTTGGACTAGAACTTAATCCGTCTCTTTCGCCACTGCTGTTCTGGCATGGATTGCGCAAATTGCTTGCGGAAACGATGCTTGCTCCATATTCAACCTACATCAGCCAACTTTTAAAAGTACCAATCGTTCAATTGTTTTTCTGGTGGATTATCTATGACAATAAACTAAAATTACAGGACTTATGGCTTGATTCAAATTGGGGATGCCCTGCACAACTCTGCATTTATCTCCTGCCTGAACTCCAAGCAGGCCGAGGGATTGATAATTATCGGCTGGGCCTGGAGCCAGGCGGTGCAACTCATAAGATTTATCAGATTTGGTCATAGTCCCAAAATCTGATGATACTAGACGCCGCACATTCGCCGTGTCAGGCGCCAGGCAGATGCATCAATCAGTATGCTCTTCAGTCCAGGCGGCTTGGTGCTGTGGAGAAGGTGGTCCCCGAAGTTGAAGTATCCCCAAAATGTATCAAACATTATACGTATATGAGATGAAAGACATACAGCTATTTCGGTAGACTGTTGCAACGGAGTCGAGAACAGCCATACCATTTCCAACCGGCCTACGACGATGCACTCGAACTGCTAAGGAGGACGCAATAAGGACGAGGGTCGATCCAGTGACCGGATGAGCTGCTCAACCTGTGCCACACATGTACCCGACCAAGCTGAATTAAACATCAACGTCAAAGGTTAAGCAGAGGGTAGTCGAACATGTCCCCATTTGGGTCTTCTCAAGCCATGAAGCAGCCCTCTATAGTGCAATATGGGCCATCTTCTTGCAGACCCAAATTTCAGAAGGATATGTCATCTTGACGTGGGTAGTTGGATGAGCATTGGGCATCTCGATTATCCTCATCCATCGGAACCAAGAGACAACTAACAAATAAAGTGCACATCTCCGAAGGGGCCGCTTCTCCTAGCAATATACGTTGGCCCAATAGTGAGGACAAGTTGTCATTCAAGCACGGACGGAGTGTTGGGCAGAGAGACAGAGCAACCGAGTGCAGGAGAAACGTGTGAGCACGACTACCGAGGCCAGGCGAGCCACTGCGCATTGCACGGGATGTTACAGCTATGGGGCAAGTGATACTTGCTGCCAAGGTCCATTAGAAGAATGAATAAATGCGCAACGTCGTCTTTCTCTTACCTTGTCTATGGTATTGATTTAGGCACGAGTTAGGATGTTTGGCAGGGGTGTTTTGCTCTTATATGGGATTGTCAGCACTTGTTCCTAGTCACCATCATCCAATGATGGATACGAATCGTAGGATGGCATGCTTCAAAGCTGAAAGCGAACGGATACCGCGGAAACAACCAAGCGCCCAAGTCCTTGAATTAGACACAGGACCGGATTCGCGACACCCTGCAAGAAGCATGCACTTGTCAAGTGTTCTGGAGATGGGAATTCCGTCAATTCTCAATCGAGTACTAAACCCTTGATGGCAGACAGTCTTTGAAAAACTTCATTATCATTTTCGTGCGCCAGATGCAACCGTGAACCCCAGTCGAAAGCTTGCAAATGGCAGACTGCACATAGACCTGAGAGAAGTCTGCATAGCAGCCTGTCTTGTGCCCCCGTCCCTGAGCCAGTCGAACTGATCATCCGCAACACCACCGCGCGATTCGTGGACGATTGCGCTGCAACCTTCGAAGTATATTTCAGAGATTCCAGTTGCCGTCGTCGCATGTCGAATTGCGGGCTCCCAAGTCTTCATCTGCGCGCCTTTCGTGTAAATCATCCAGCAAAAACAGCCGCATCACGGATTTCGTTTCTCGATAACGGCCCAAGGTGGGGGAAATTTGACGTCTTTTTAGTTGAATGTCTTGCAGCAAGACAATATATGCTTTACCCTTGCCGTGACCAACGCAGCCAAATAAGAACCGCCCCTCACTACCAACTCCATCCCGGGACCCTATCTATATCGAGGAAGGGTACAGCATGACACGAACCGAAGCGCCGAAAGATTTGGTGGGAAGAGGGGAAGAAAACTTGGCGCGGACGACGCCGGAGTTGCCTGCAAGGATCTTATCAGCACAACCTTTGTCTTAATTTCATCTTCGCGAGGTTCTTTACCATGTGGCCGGGTGACCTTGCCCCAGATCACGCGGATCTTGGTGCCTCGGATCTCCTTCTGGCCGCGGTAGACGTAGGCGACCTTCTTGCCGAGGTAGAAGCTGAAGGCACCTCATGTTAGTATCACGCTACTCCTGACTTCGGCAATGACCTCTACGTACTTAGCGGCGTCGGTGGTATCGACGCCCTCGATCTTGATCAGGCTGGTGCCGGGAGTGGTAACATGGCGCGAGCGCTGGTAGCTCAGGTGGCGACCCCTATGGTTTTCTGTCAGCATATTGTTCTTGTCCATCTCCTTTCTGAAATTAATCGAAAAAGCGTGCCGGGGCGTAGAATGAGGGGAATCGTCTGTTCGGTGATGTCGTATGTCTGAGTTCGCATTGACGGTAGAAGGCTTCTTGTACTCACTTGACGTATACTGGGAAAATGTTAGTCAACGCGTTCTGAAGCATGCATGACCAATTGCGCCGGCATGGAGAACTTACATCTGTGACCAGCTTCTGAAGGCATCGTGGACTGGTGTGTGACTCCCGCACTCTCGAGCAGCCTATGGGTCAGGATGGAGAGTCGCAAAGAGAATGTCTGCCGAAAAGACCTTTCTCTGTTGTTTGGTGCACGTCGTTGATATCGTGATGTCTGGCTGAGTAGTGGATGCGTTAATGGTGTGCGCAGGGACTAGCACCGAAAATTGTGCCCTTGCCATCACGTGGAAGCTTAGGGCAAGACTTTGCCACATGAGCACCGCCACGCTCCGAAATCCGCCGCCACAGCACTTTCCGAAATTCATGCTTGCATCCTGGGGCGGCAGCTCTACTATTCCGTCCACATAAACCAATTGGAACCACTTGAACATGGCCAATGACGGCCAACTTGTGCACGTCAATGCTTGAATCCATGTCTTCTCGTCATTGCATCCAAGCATTATCGTAACTCTCAGCCTTCGCCAAAGCCATTGTAAACTACAATCTAGCGTGTGCCACCCGGGAGTTTATTATTTGAGCTTCCCATCTAGGACTCGCGACGTTCTGTGAATTCTCGTGGACGCTTTGGCGCGCACCTCGGGAACAGGCTACCGAGAAATTACGCGCTGGATGATCCCTCGGATTAATAATATCACCACCATGCGCTGCCCCCACGAAACAAACCTCGTTGAACCGTTCAATTTTCCAAAGAGGCGGGAAATAAATTGCCGCAAGCCTTCCTTAGTCCGCTTCTCAGTGATTGGCTCGGCTGCGAGGTAATTGCAGTGAACCGGTGAATTCAATTGGCAAAGTTGGCGAGGACGGTCCGCCTCTCGCCGTTGGAAGACATGGACTTTTGTGAGTGATGGGAATCATCAGAGGCAAGAACTCACAGTCAGGAAACCACTAAATGATTCAAGCGACCCATTCGTACTGTCAAGCGAGAATCCACTCCTGAAGCATGGTAGGTAACCTGGGGTTGCTACTGGCTGGAAGTGAATAGCTGGCTGTAACCTGACTCTTATGTCAATGTTACGCAAGTCGGATGCTGCCGTCGTTCATGGCGGCAGAACTAACAGTCAATGTCCGTTGACGTCAGCCATCGGTAGCATCGTTGCCAATGATGACCACATAGTAATCATCACGACATTCTGTATACTCTCTGAAATTCTGGCAGTATGAGGCTGGAGCCGATGGTTGTCTAAGCCCACTCAATGTCTGTGAAGCAGAAACGTTTTGTCAGGCACGCAGAATACTGAAGCTTGGGAAGAGAGCCGCCAGCATTTTCGAATTGATACGTTTTGAAGGGTCTCTGGGCTCGGGAATCCCAATCCCGATACCAGCCGCAGGGAGAGCCTGGCCCGTGCATGCCGGCGTCTTGATACAGTTCTTCCGGGGATCCAACGGAAGACCCGGAGAAGGCCCAGTCGCCGAGCCTTCCTATGCCCCTCATGAAGGGCTTTGTGTATATGCGATACCGGGGCAAGAGATGGTGGGCAAGGTGGGATAGCCCGCTGTGAAAAGTCGCGCATATAGTGTCGGAGAAAACTCCAAGATTATTCAGCCTAAGCAAAGACAATTGCAGACTGAACAGACAGAAGATGTTCATGACTGGGCTAGGAGGGGAAGTTCGAAGTAGACGGCGTCGGAGGACATGTTGCAGAAAGTATCGGAACTCTCTTGCAAGGAACTTGGAACAACGTGTAAAGTTCTCGGCGAGCGAGCGAGCGGGCAGATCTTTCGGCTTGATTCGACTAACCCCAATCACGCGGTGCCTCTGGTTCCTACCTCCGCGGATAAGCTGCTTCTCTTCCTGATGTTCCGACCTTTGTGTACCGCGTTTGTTAAGAGGCAAAGTATTGTCTGACACTGGCCCTAAGCTCCGTCATAATTTTGCAGGCGGGCAGTACTTGCCGTTAGGAGGGGTTACGGTGGGAGCAAAGTACCTGTGGATCGTTCTCGAGGCATCTTGACCCGCAGCTCCCCTCAGATTCGTCATAAACAGCCCCAAGCTTCCATGTAACAGCCTGGACTCCTCACCGGAAGAGTCCCTTTCAGACACTCCAACGTTCATCCACCCCAGAGTTGCAAGCACGTAGTCCGTGCCGCAGCATCTTTCTTGTCTTCCAACCTCTCTGTTCCTTCATCATTTACTCCTCTGCCACTAGAACGCAAGTCCAGCGCTACCTGGCAACTGTTCGCCATGGCACAGTCCCCCGCATCGTACGTCCTCACCAAACCCCCACCATGACAACGGCCACGGCTTGAGCTTTCGCGAGCCGCCCGAAGCCCACTGCAGCACGGCATTTTTCTGCCTCGGACCTCTCGGAATAATGTCGCTGACGCCTGAATTTTATTAGGAGCATGGAGTTGAAGGAGAACACCACCATTGTGGTGCTCGGCGCTTCTGGTGACTTGGCAAAGAAGAAGACAGTATGTCCCTCTCTTGTTGTTGCGGGGAGTTGGTTGGACCCTTGGTACGGTGCAATGCGCTGACACGCTCTTCTCATTACAGTACCCTGCACTCTTTGGCCTGGTAAGAACACGCTTCATTGAATTAGCTGCAGCTGCGGCTACTGGGTCTTGGATTCATTGCTAAACTCGGCGCAGTATCGAAACCAATTCCTTCCCAAGGACTGCAAAATCATCGGATATGCGCGCACAAAGATGGACCACGAGGAATACCTCAAACGCATCAAGTCGTACATAAAAACCCCCACGAAAGAGATCGAGCAGCAACTCCAAGAGTTTGGCGACCTGTGCACGTACGTGTCAGGCCAGTACGACAAGGACGAATCTTTCAACGAGCTGAACAAGGCACTCGAGAAGCTCGAACAGGGCCGCGAAGAGACCCATCGTCTCTTTTACATGGCACTGCCCCCTAGCGTCTTCACCATCGTCTCGCAGCATCTGAAGAGGTGCTGTTATCCTACCAAGGGCATTGCTCGCGTTATCGTAAGTGCTCGCTCGAGCTTACTCGTAAAAACAATGGACGTGCGCCGCTGACGGCATCGCTAGGTCGAGAAGCCCTTTGGCAAGGATCTGGCCAGCTCCCGTGAGTTGCAAAAGTCACTCGAGCCGGACTGGAAGGAGGACGAGCTGTTCCGCATCGACCACTACTTGGGCAAGGAGATGGTCAAGAACATCCTCATCCTGCGCTTCGGTAACTCTTTCCTCGGAGCCACCTGGAACCGACACCACATCGACAACGTCCAAATCACCTTCAAGGAGCCCTTCGGCACCGAGGGTCGAGGTGGCTACTTTGACGAGTTCGGCATCATCCGAGACGTCATGCAGAACCACCTGTTGCAGGTTCTCACGCTCCTCACAATGGAGAGACCCGTCTCCTTCAATGCCGAGGACATTCGAGACGAGAAGGTCCGGGTGCTACGAGCCATCCCGGCCATCGAGCCCAAGAATGTCATCATTGGGCAGTATGGCCGCTCTCTCGACGGCAGCAAGCCATCCTATAAGGAGGATGACACTGTGCCCAAGGAGTCTCGGTGCCCGACATTCTGTGCCTTGGTCGCTTACATCAAGAACGAGCGTTGGGATGGCGTCCCCTTCATCATGAAGGCAGGTAAGGCCCTCAACGAGCAAAAGACGGAGATTCGAATCCAGTTCAAGGACGTTTCCTCTGGAATCTTTAAGGATATTCCGCGAAACGAACTTGTCATGCGAATCCAGCCCAACGAGAGTGTATACATCAAGATGAACTCCAAGCTTCCCGGTCTCAGCATGCAGACGGTGGTCACTGAGCTCGACCTGACCTATCGCCGACGCTTCTCCGACCTGAAGATCCCCGAAGCCTACGAATCGCTTGTGCTCGACTGCTTGAAGGGCGACCACTCCAACTTTGTGCGTGACGACGAGCTCGATGCGAGTTGGCGCATCTTCACACCACTGCTCCACTATCTTGACGATAACAAGGAGATTATCCCCATGGAATACCCCTACGGTAAGGCCTACTTGTTTCTTCCCCGGACAAAGGACATGAACGCTGACAGGCTTCGCAGGATCGCGCGGCCCGGCTGTGTTAGACGACTTCACTGCTTCGTACGGCTACAAGTTCAGTGATGCTGCTGGCTACCAGTGGCCAACAACCACGGCGGCCCCGCCCAAGCAGAACAAGTTGTAAGTACATGTTGTCGTTGAGACGTGCGTGCTCCGCGATCTGGTCGTCATTTGTTGGAACCAGTCCAGTAACCATCGATCTAGTTGAGAGCCGATCTGACGCTACGATGCGATGTTGGAGAAGGACCACATATGGACGTCTGATACAGGAATAGTAAAACATATTCAGCAGATGGATTTATGAACACGGGAGGAATGGTGAAATCAAAAGAGCACGGCAATCAACTTATGTAGCAGTCCCAATTGTGCTGCCTGCTCGTCTCCTGATGGTGAGTTTGGGGTTTGATTTGATTATAGGAGCAAAAGTAGTTGAATGGATGGGAAACCCCCAATCCCCGTCGGTGTAGATTCCATACTCTCGATTAAGAGCAAAGCCAATGATCAGAGATCGGCAAGATGACCCTCTTGATTACCCATTATCTTTGACTGTCTTTCTATGGCAATTCGGGTGGCTTAGTCTACCTATCTATGCACAGGAGATTCTCGATCTTCACAGTCAGGTAGAGCATTGGCATATTCTCTTAGTGTCGCAGTTGTCACGATCAACCATTTCGTTTGATAACAGCCGGTGACGGTGTGTGGTTAAAGATAGTAATTATAATAATCAACGGCTTTTGCCCCGAAACAGACACTGTCGTTGAAATGATCTTTAATTACGGACTTACATTTACCTCAGCGCGTTAAATGCATGCAAGGCTGGGGTGGGGCTTCGCTGAGGCTCTCCGGTGCACTAGTCCAAACCGGGCTAGACCAATCACCTGACGTGTCGCATACCACATCTTTTCCCATGGTGCCTCGGTGATGCAGGGCGCGAGCCTGACTCTTTCCTTTGTAGGAATCACGGTTCTTGACACCACCGGCATGAGCGCCGGAGAGAATGACAGCATGGCCGGCCAGCATGGAAGTCAGCTCGCCAACGGGCAGGGCTCGCAGACGCAGCCCGACGAGATCTTCCACATCACCGACGGCTTCGTCCCCTTGTCGCTGCTTCTCACGCGACTTGCCCAAACCACCCACAACGCCCTGCAGGCCAAGATGGTCGAGCTGGCCAAGATGCCGGTTCCGGCGGCCGCAATGAATGGGAACGCAGCTCACGCGAACTCGCCGGATGATGTGTCCAGCGACAACTTGCGCAAGAAGACGGCCTTACTCAACTTTGCGCAGGACATGCACGCCAAATGGGTCAAGGCCCTGGTCATTGCGGATTGGAGCCGGAAAGCTGAATCCGTCAGCAAACTCATTGATCTCAAGTTCCACATTGACCAGCAGAGGATCCTCTTCGATGCAGCTTTGGACAACATCGTAAACATAAAACGAGATCTGACGTACGCTCGCATGCCGAGCCCAGATCTCAAGACGGCGCTCCAGGTGCTCGCGACTGGTCGTGCACCATGGATCCCAGATGTAAGTTTTGGAAAGGAGCGCAAGGCGTGAAACGGTCTGCTGACCCTCTGTGCAGCTCCAATACATTCCTTTACCACAGTTGACTGCAGATGAGCAGGTCAAGTGGATGAATGATCTCGACACGCTACTGTCCATCAGGCTCAACCTGGAAGACTACGACAAGATCCCGCAGCAGTTTAAAAATTACCACATTTCTTCTGGCCGCGTAACTTTCAAGGTGCCTGGCGAGTTCGAGGTTGATCTCACCATTGCAGACGAAGACTTCGAAAAGCAATTCTGGTTCATCGACTTTCGGTTCGCCTTCAGCCCAGCAGCGCAATCTCTCCCCGAATCATTGAGAGTTTACCTTGAGGGCTGCGTGAACGACGCTCTTGCTAGAGATGGGCTTACAGGATGCTACCAGTTTCTTCACGAATACGTCCTAACCATGAAGATCAACGAGCTCCGGCGCCAAGCCATCCAGCTCAGCAAGACGTCATGGACAGGGACGCTGATGGTAGAGCCTCTCCACCGAGCTTTGGCTATTCAGTATTGGACGTCACGGTCCGCGGTCACGAAATCGAAGAGCTGGATTCTCGTGGCTATTAACAGCGGGCGCAAACAAAACGCCCCAGCTGATGCAAAGGCCGCCAGCTATTTGGTCGCGAAATGGTACCGGGATGGCAAGGAAGTGAAGGACATGGAGATACCCCTCGATGCCGACAACCTGTCTGCAGAGTCGCTTCTCAAAACAGTTGTTGGGCGACACGTGGAATCCATCTTGACAAGCATACATGACAAGTTGCTCACAGCGCCGCGCTTTCAGAACCGCGAGGCCGGGCTGAAACTTCGCATCTCTAAAGACGATCCAGCGGCATCATCTTTGAAGACGCAAGTGGGATACCGCAACAGCGCCGCACTATTAATCGAGCCATCTACCGGGGCGTTCGCCATCAAGCCTCATTCGAAATTTGTCATCAACTACGAACGTCAACTGAATAATGGCAAAACCCCCATCGATGATGGAGTGATGTGCCTTGAACAAGTCCGCTGCGCCATGCTGGAAGACGAGCTCAACCGACGAGGAAGCTGCATGGGCTGGGTAATCAGAAAGGCGCCCATCACCAACGAAGAGCTCCATACTGTAACGAAAACGCGGGGCCCGATGCGGGTGCTTTGGCTCCAGAAGAACGGTTGGAAGTCTAGCTGGTTTGTTGCAATCATTCTCAGCTTGGCTGGTGATCAATGGTGGCTTCTCGAAACGTAAGCTACGCAATTATCTTTCAGATGTAAGCACAAAGCTGACTTGATCCCAGGAGCGACACTCGCGCCGTTCCCTTCTACGCGCGGCTACCATTGAGGAAAGGCCATCCTGACCTGACCGATAAATTCTGGGATAACCTGACGCTCTTTTCCACTGGCATGCTCGCCCAGTCGGTTGATATGCGAGAGCTGCATCGGAGGAGCATAAAGAGCCGGCCAAACGAGACGGTGGTTTGGTCGCTGCCTCAACAGGTTCGATTGCCGGCTCTTGAGGTCGCCCTGTCTGCCATATACCCGGCTATGCTCTTCGACAGTGCGGAGGCCGAGTCAGACCCACCATCTGCTGACCAGACAGCCCTCGCCGCGACAATCTCATCCATCCTTCGAAATACCCACGTCAACCGGCATCCAGCATCACAGCCATGGGCTTTCGATCTGGTCACAATCAAATTTAGGGGCGTTGAAGTACAGCCTGTGCGCACAGAGAGCAGCGGGCAGGGCACATTACAGTGTTTGTCTGATGCCTTTATTAAAGTGCGGAAACCTGCCAGGTACGCTACTTTGAGCGGCTCTATCGACAGGGACGTCTCGTACAACTCTCGCAGAGGCGAGTTCTGCTTGAGGCTGCGTCATGTTGCAGGGCAATCGTTGATCGACGTCCTTGAGACTAAAGTCAAGGCTATCGATCGCTTTGTCACTTTCCTAGATGCTCTAGATAGAGCAAAGGACACCATCGAATGTGGTAAGGTGACATTAAGAGAGGTGACCTTCTTCTACGGGAGCGATAAGTCCTCTGCAGGCCACGAGGGTGAACAACAACCACAGAAGTGGCGCGTTGTTCTAGACCTGTCTGACAAAGACATCGATGTACAGTTTGAGCAGGGGAATCCTCACCTCCGGGTGCTCGATTTGGCGAAGAGCTTGGTGAACGCCGCCGACGGTATCAATGGCTTGTTGCACTGGCTTCCCACGTCTTTGCCGACATTCAGAACCATTGACAACATCCAGTCTCGGTGGGAGGACTTGCAGGCTCAGAACCGGGGGCAAGTTGATTTCACAGTCAAGACTATGGACTGGATGAGGATTCACTACGATATCGCCCAGGGGGCCAGCACGGGCGCGAGCGACAGACGGCATTTGGTTCTAGAAATGCAATGCAGGCTACGGCGGGACGAGCCCTGGTGGCACATACGACGGTCTGCAGAAATACTCGTGGCAGGGGTGCCTGCACGCAGCGACGACTTTACCAACGCGCTGGACCCCATATGGCAGGGCAGAGGCGATGGCTGGCACGGACTGGCATCTGGCGCATCGGGGAGACACGGCGACGGCGTGGCTGCCCTGTTACAAGCCGTTGACAACGCCATATATACCGTGGCAACTGCGTCTTGGGTGGGCGAGCCCGACGGCACGGGCAATGCGCCTCTCGTGGTCGTGGACTAAGCACGATTGACCAGAAAACGAAAAGGAAAAGAAAGAAAAAAAAAAAAAAAAAAAAAAAAAAGGGGGGGGGAAAGAATTTTGGAAGACGGAGGATTTGGGAACATAAGCTGCAGGAAACTTTTGGCTCATGCTTTGGGTGTTCCTCATTAACATACCCTTTTCATCATTAGGCAACGGCGCATAATCACACCGTGGGAAACAGGTTGACTTGGAGCAGGCGTCACGATACCCCTTGGAAACCCCCCCCTTAAGAGGGGGAGGGATCTGCACTTAATCAGATGATCAATAAAACAAAATAATAATCTAATGGTAATTCTCTAGCCACCTGGACTTCATCTGGTGTTTCAGTGGCTATGGTTCACCGTGTCTCTTGTGTCCAAGTAGTGAAATTCATCGAATCTGACCAACAGCTTCTAGAAGCCCTCGTCTGTTTCGTGTAGCTTCTATTCACGCGCAACTGAGGATCATTAGCTGTATGATACATGCGCACAATAATCGCTCTAATGTGTCTGTCCAACCACCCTTTTCTATGGCTCATCTCTTGTACACGAACCCATGATCTTTACAAGCGAACAAAAGAAGTAGCCTTGGCTGCATCTATTACGAACCCATATTCTTCCGGTTCAATGCAGCGGGTGGTACAAACGCCAGTTGCCTGTCGACTGCCGAGGACGAAAGCCCTATAGAGTTCCAAGTTGCAGAGTGTGAAAGAAGATATGCCAGTACTTGAGCGGATCCGAGAGAAGCCATGACCCCGATCTTGTCGTAGGAGCCTCCGACCACAGCCAAGGACGAGCCAAAGTGCTCCTCCATTTCTCCGTGGGCGCTGAGGAGAAGCTCTTCATGTCCCACCTTGTGCTGAGGAATACAATCGCGAGCCATGCTAGCCATGGCGAAGCAAGGCGTGTCTCGAGGGATTCCGAGATGACGTTCGAGCACGGCCTTGGCCTGGTCAATGGCTTGGGCCTCGGTAGGGGGCTCAACGCCCGGTCTGTCATAGTAATGACCGCCCATGAGCACGAAGAGCTTTGTGCCTGCGGGTTCCCCGGGTCCAGGTTCGAGCACATCCGAGTCGAAGAAGACGCCGAGTGCGTGCTCCGGGTTGAGCTCGGGGCTTACGGACCGAGGAATCAAATATCCAAAACCCGCAGGCTTCATGTTCTCCTGGGGATACCAGATGTTGACAGTCATGATAGACGTGGACTGCATCTTCGCAAAACTGCTTAATTTATCGTGGCCGGCTAACCGAGCAAGCTGGGGCGCGGAGAGAGTACAGATGACCTTGTCATAAGATTGTGGCCCGTCCTGCGCTGTAGTTGTGACCTAGAGGTCAGATCAGCCTTGGTTCCTCCAGGGACTTTGTGGTTACGAGCGAAGGGACAACTCTACATACCTGCGTGCGCTTGGAAGAGTGGTCGTAGACCAATTCAGTGACTGGCGTGCCAGTCTTAATTTTGATGTTGGGCTGAGATCGTAACGCATCCTCCAAGGCCAACGGCAAGCTTTGCATTCCGTGGGAGCCAAACGTTATAAGCGAGCCCTTCTGAATTTGCGCCAGTCGTTTCACGTGAGGATCGTCCCAGAAATTGGCTCTGATATGAAGCTGTTTTATCGGCAATGGCACTGCCAGTGTTGAGAATAAGCCTGGTTGCAGATATAATTTGTAGAAAACGCTCTCGAAAACGCTACGGGCACTGAGAGAAGAGAGATCCCCTCCATAGATACCGTGTACTATTGCAGACACTAAGGTATCGGCAAAGACATCATTTCCGGTAGTCATATACAGCCAGTCTTGGATCGACATATCATCAGGAACCTGCGCAGTTATTGAGGCTGACGATTTGATCCGGAGCAAACGCAGGATAGGCAATATAAGTTTCAGAAAGAACGGTTGTTGAATAAGTTCCATGAAACCTAGACCTACCAAACGGTCCGGGTAGTATATGTAGCGAGGCTTGTCCTTGGGGAATGCAATAGGCAGACCCAGATCTGAAACCTGGGAGCACCGGCGTCAGCAACTGTCCAGTTTGCACAGCAGCCGGACGGGAGTTAAGGCAGCATTGCCACGCACCAAATCATAAAGCACCAAGTCGTCGAACCGCCAAGTGGAATTGTGCAGGGACGAGAGAGATCTTGGCCCGCGCTCGAACTGAACCACGCCGCTTTTGCCCCCAACGTCGACCGGCACTCTATCCGTTTTAATCCATCCTCCAAGTCGGTCGCTCGATTCGTATATGGTGATGTTTGTGCCTTCAGGAAGGTGTTTGGCAACGTAATAGGCGGTAACCAAGCCAGTGAGGCCGCCCCCCAAGATAGCAATATCCGGAGCGAAGGACAGCTTGTCTCCGCCAAAAATCATTTCACCTGGCGGGGCGGCTTTGTCCGAACGGATGAATGCTTGGAGTGAAGACGAATACGGACGAGCGCCACGCGGGCTGAAAGCAAGAGGCGACAGGCGCGAGACGCAGCGATCGAGGCTCGAATTGCGAAGACCATGAACGAGGACAGGGCTAGACCTGGAGCTCAATGAGCAGCCGCAACGAGATGCGGCGGAAGCTCGCCAGAGCAAAGACGCAGCAGCGTCTTGGGCCCGCCTGTTGCCCATGTTGAGGTCGGATCAACCAACGGGCTTGCCACGGGGGCAGCCAAGATAGGTGTGTGGTTTCGCAGACGTTGTCGGTAGGCAAGTAAGAGAGGAGGACAAGGCTGGCAGTGCCTTGCTGTCGCTTACAGGGAGAGGTATCTCTTTGTGCTCTTGCCCTAGTGGTTCGATGATGGATGCACCTTCCGAAGCTCTAGCATCAGTGTCACCGAATTGGGATTTACCTGCAGGTACCACAAGTACTCCCCCACCTTGCTACAGATACCGTTAAATACTACCTGGTACCTACCAAGGCATCCTAATCTATTAGGTCTAGTGCGGTTTCTGCTTAGCAGGACCCTGCAATTCAACCAACCGTTAGAGTCAACCTCATGCTACTGCTGGTATGTTATTTCGCAACCATCTAGAAATTACAATTTATCTCATGCTGTCTATTTAAGCTGAGTGATGGAACCAATTTTGTCGGTGTTCCGTACAGTAGGTCAAGTGGTACTCCATGCGTACAGGAGCGGTATCGTATATTCATCAGATCCAATCCTGACACTCATCAGTCTCGTACATCCCTCTTAGTAGTTGTTCAACGAGGATCAGAGGCTTAGGATCCATCCATTTGAGGTGATGGGCACCGGGTACTTACGGCAATTGATAAGACGCAACCAAGAGTAGACTTCAGACAAGGTGGGAAGTGACAGATGAGATATATATCAAATTCGTCCCAAAAGTCCAGTGCCTATCAATATGATGTTGTGGTCCGTAAAGACTCTATTGTCTCTCATCCATGCCGCATGCCTAGTCCTTCACCCTATTCATCGTGTAGAGCCCACCACTATCGTTGCAAAGTTTGAAAAACGCCATCCATGCCCTGTCATCCTGACAAGAAGAACATCATTTCTGGTATACATCGTACATGGCATCCCGAAGTCGTAGAACGAGCGAGCCCTTGTTGTCATCTCATGACGCAAGCCGAGAAGGGTATGCCCGAATTTCGAGATCGAAGCATACTCCAACCTTTTTCATGTGGCTTTTCAACATATAACCTCAGCATCCTCAACCACCGTCTCTTGCTTGATTCCGTCCTCGTCTTCAGCCTTGACCGTCTCCTCACGGCCTTCATCATCAACAAATTTTCTCTCGCTGACATGCTCCGTCGTTTCTGAAGTCCAGACCTTATCTTTAAACCCACCTTGCTGTCCCTCTTCGTGTGCAAATGCACAGTTGGGGTTCAGGCAAGGGTTAAACCTGCATTTAGTCTTAACGTGGGTGAACTTGCAGTTCGGCGTCGTACAGTCTGCTCCGTTACGGCACAAGGGCATCGACGGGTGCTTGAACGGGCAGCGAGGGTTCTGGCAGTTGGGGAAGAATTTGCAATCTTGTTCGCTTTGGTGAGCGGTTCTCTGAGCTGGCGACGGATGGCGCCCGACGCATTTGCGATTCTTGCACGCCGCGCCAAAACTACAGACGTCGTTCATGTCCACCGTCGTACCGTGCGGTGCCGCTGGCGACTGGTGAGCAAACTTGCAGTCCTTGTTGGTGCAGTTCAGGTTGTATTTGCAGACTGTGTCGTCAGGGTTGGGTGGCTCTCGTTTGCTGCCGGACATATCAACGTCTTCGCTTTCAACAGTGCCTTCTGGCTTGGGACCATCTGCGTTCGAGTTTTGTTGGTTTTGTCGGAAGTTGTTTCTACGGTGCGGGTCCTGCGTTCGCTCGAACAACGATTTTCCGCCTCTTCGTTGGTTGCCAAAACCTCCATTGCCTGGGTTCCCGTTCATTAGCTGTTGTGAGAGCTGGAACATCATCTGGTTCTGTTGTTCTAGCATCGCAACCAGCTCCATCTGACTGGGCGCCCCGCCTTGAAGGAAAAATTGTTGGCCTTGAGCACCCTGCATGCCCTCTAGGCCAGCTTGGATGTTTGCCGCCCGATTCATGTTGTTTCTCGGAAGACGGCCTTGGCCGGTGCGAGGACCCGTGGGCGGACCGCGGCCGTGGGTATTAATTCTCTCGTTACCAGTCTGGCCACGAACGCGATGCAGTGCACTATCTCCTGGCCTGCTCATGGCTTTCGACATTTGTCCCATCATGCGCTTTTCGCGTCCGCCTCTGAAGTTTCCATTTCGCATGGACCGTGGACCTGTGGGACTATGGTGCAGTTAGCAAAGTGTATCGACGATTGCGCACTGGCGAGGCAAGGCTTACGCGTTCAGCTCTGCTGTGTTCATGCCCATATCGGTATCCATCTCCCCAAATCCAGCAGGGTCCTGCGTCACGCCGCCAGTCGCGTCGGCGACAGGCACTGGGGCCCCATTTAATTGAGCATTCAAATACTCAATCTGTTCAAATAGCCATCCTGAGAAATCGCGCACGGTTGGGTCATCAGGTGGAAGAGTCAAAAAATCGCCGGCGAGCTCGCTCGATATCTCTTCTTGGGTCTTGCCGTTGACGAGCATAAGCACGATGTACTCGGCAAGTGCTGAATCGTCGGCGCCGCCCGTTCCCCAGCCGACTTCGACAAGTTTTGGCTGGATAGCGGCGTTGAGCGCCTCCGCCAGTGGTGTGTTTAAGCTAATCTCGACAGCCATGATGATGGAGACGGTTGTGGGCGTAAGCGAGAAGAGAAGCAAATTGCGATTTGGCGGTTGAGACCGGCAGTGTAGTCGGGGATCTCGCCCGACGCGTGATGATTAACGGACACCTGCGCTAGGAGGCTGAGCTGAGGTATTCAATCCGTGAGTTGAGAAGAAATCGCGACAATCTGTCGAAGAGATTTGAGGACGGTGGATATTTGGATTGGTATGCGGTTGGGAAGCGACAAAGCTCGTTCTGTCGCAGATTATCCTTGGGCAGAAGGTAAAAGAATCGGGTCATGTGCATCACGTGACACTATCTGGCCGCGCCCGTCCAGAGCTTGTACTTTGTACAACGCGGGCGATTACCACGAAGGAGCATTTACTAGAGGGCTTTTGTTCAAGTCGAATGCAATGATCACTTGATTCTCGAGTTAATCCCATTTAAGACCGGTATTGGTTTGATTTCGTGCCCGTGGTGCAACCCTTAATCCTCGACCTTGCGTGAACCGCTTCCCTAGAACGTATTACGTTATTCGTCGTAGCTTTCTAGCCACTGCAGGGAATGATGCGCGTCACAAAATTGTGAGAAAATACAGAACGTGGCGAAATTAGTCAGCACCGGCAACAGCTTTTGTGGCGTTGAGTGGCTGATGTGGCTTGAATTGAAGTGCTCAACAACCAGTAGAGCAGGACCCCACCTATCGGTTCGCTACTAAGCATTCTTGAAGGAGCGTGAAGGATATGGCACCAATATCAGAAGCAGCTTGGTAGTTCATGGTAAATGAATCGGAGGCGGGGAAGATGCAGTGGTGCAGCTGCTCACGTGCTACATCAGACACACTGATGCTTGCAGCCGTGCTCCAAATAATGCAAGTTGCGCAGAGAGCCCCATGGTAAGTACGGAACATACCATGCAATCAGATGGGCAGGCAAGGTTACACTGACCCAACCATCTCACGGGGATGGCACCTTGGACCCAGACGAAGAGGAAGGCGGGGAAGAGGCCTGCACCAGGTGCGGGCGCAACTCATGATTGTTGTGGTTCAGAATGCCTGGGTTACGACCGGTCAGGACAAAGATGGAGGCTAGGCGAAGATAGCGGAGCTCACCCAACTGCTGCGAGGAACAATACAACAAGACGCGCTAGAACGAGCTCCTGAGGCCAAGATCCACCCTAGGAAACAGAATGGTCAACCAAGCCTCATCCCCTGAGCTGTTGCTGATAAGAGGCATTATTATAGATTTCCAGGGTCCTGAGAGTCTAGCGTCCAGTAACCACAGTCCTGAAATGGGTCCCGCATCGGATCGAAGGCCCAGCCGGTGCTTTCTCCTCTGCCGAATGCTTGTTGGTCCACCTGATCTGCCCTACCGCGGAGGTAGGGATACAGTTGATCAGTAATGAGACATGTGTGCTCGCAAGTTACCTCAGCCGCACAAGGTCACGCAGGCAAGACATGGTGGTAACCAAAAAAAAAAAAAAAAAAAAAAAAAAAAAAACAAAGCCCTCGCATAGAACACAATCTGGGTTGTCCCTAGCGACAAAGCAACCGAGACACAAGAAACGAAGAAGAGGGTGCCGAAGGACCGACCCAACAAGCACACCTCATGCATGCATCCTTGTTCCGCTCCGCATCACACCGCAACCCTACTTGAACATTCGATGACTGATGGATTGCCCTGCTGGGTGGCCTGCTGAACGAATACAATGTCACCCACACCGGGACGATCAATTGGTGCAATATGCTGAAAGCCCTTGATTTGACAGCATCCGAAGACATAACCGGAAGACGGGAGCACATTGTCTGCCAACCCCTCCTGCGAAGCTACTTCCTTGCCTTAAAGTTTACAACCCAACATATCTGCAAAAGGAAGGTGCTCGCCTGGGCATTACATGAACGAAGTACTTGGTAGTACCTTGCTGTTTTCTACGAGGTACCTGTCGTTTCTCCAACTCCAGCCTTTTCCTACTCCTCACTTCTCGCGATCTTCCGATTCGAGATCAGAAGGCTTTGCATCACAAATCCAGGTTTTCATAACTTCCTACTTGCATCAGGTACATGCACACGATACGCATATACATGTTCACATATATTACCACCCTATGCGCCTAGGCAGGCTGCAGCTGCTACTTGTCTTGCCCTACAACGAATGGGAGCCTTCCCAGTCCCTCTCCGACGTAACGTAACGTAACGTTGCGCCATACGGATTCATTGACACCCATCATTATCGCTGCCCCGCCGAATTGGCCCTCCCGTCTCCGACGATCCTGGACATCATTGGGTTGCCAATTTCAGAGACAGGTGCCCTGGGAAGCTAGATGGAACCTGGGCCCGATCGGCTGCTACACACCTCGAGCTTATTGCGAGGACCCTGGCCGCATGAGCCCTTGCCATCGTCACTGTCATTGGTGTTGACTTCGGATTGAAGTTGGGCATTGGTCGTGCCTCCTACCATACCTAGGCTAGCCGGGAACCAAATTCTGCTCGCCGCCGATAATCACTGCGTCTCGCCGTGCCTGCTGGCGCTCAGGTATTCCATCCGTCGTGGATCTCGCGCCCCTTGTGCCACTGTGGAACGTCACATGGAGAAGGGGTATGCGCAACTATAAAAGGCTGCCTCGTGCCACCCCGAGATCGTCTTCTTTTCCCAATTGGCAGCGGAATGCGTGTCGTAGTCTCAAGCAAACCACCAAGAATACGAATTTCGCAACCCCCCCATCATGCTTCCGACAACGCTGCTGGCGCTTGCCGCCATGGCTTTCAGCCATGTCAATGCGCTCTGGCCCGTTCCCCGTGAGCTGTCCCTGGGCGACGATGTTCTCTTCATCGACCGAACCGTCAGGGTCACTTACAATGGAAGACCTGTACGCTGGGATCTCCCTGATTCCTCTTCTTCCTTCTTGCATGTCGAGGACAATACTAAATTCCAGTTTGATCAACAGCTGCCATACACTCCCAACTTCTCTCACCCTCCCGGCCCTAGGTTCAACAGTCGCGACATCGTCAGAGGCGGTGTCTCCAGGGCTTTCCGGGCGATTTTCGATCAGGGTCTCAACCCATGGATGCTCGCGAAGCCGAACTCGAACTATGAGCCCGACGTGCGCGGGAGTAGGCAGTATGTAAGATCGATTGACATTGTTCAAACGGAGCGCGACGACGAAACGACCTTTAAGCCACTGGCTGGTGAGCTTGACGAATCCTACAACTTGACCCTGACGGCCAATGGCCGGGCGACTATCACAGCCGCCTCATCAATTGGCTGCTTGTATGGCCTCGAGACCTTTGTGCAGCTATTTTTCAAGCATAGCTCTGGTAGATATTGGTACACGGCGCAAGCGCCCGTAATGATCCAGGATTGGCCCGAGTACCCCCATCGTGGCATCCTGCTTGACGTTGCTCGACACTGGTTCGAGGTCGACGACATCAAAAGGACAATTGACGCCATGTCATGGAACAAGCTCAATCGTCTCCACCTCCACATCACCGACTCGCAGTCATGGCCCCTCGAGGTCCCATCTTTGCCACTGCTGTCCGAACGAGGATCTTACGCCCCGGGCCTGACGTACTCGCCTGCCGACATTAGGGGTATTTACGAGTACGGCGTGCATCGTGGTGTCGAGGTGATTATGGAGATTGATATGCCTAGTCACATTGGCATCATCGAGCTCGCCTATCCGAATCTGACGGTGGCGTACAACATTCAGCCCTACCACTGGTACTGCGCTCAACCGCCCTGTGGAGCGCTTCGCATGAACAGCTCCGCTGTGTACGACTTCCTCGAAACCTTGTTCGACGACGTCTTTCCTCGTATCGCCCCCTACTCTGCCTATTTCCACACTGGTGGGGACGAGCTTAACAGAAACGACTCCATGCTGGATCCAGATGTACGCTCCAACGAGACTGAGGTCATTGCACCACTGCTGCAGACAATGCTCGACTTTGCACATGGAAAGGTGCGCGAGTACGGACTGACGCCGTTTGTATGGGAAGAGATGATCACGGAGTGGGAAATGGATCTGGGAGAAGACGTAGTGGTGCAGTCCTGGCTCGGAGGCAATGCCCTTCGAGAGATAGTAGAAACAGGCCACAAGGTCATTGACAGCAACTATAACTTCTGGGTAAGCAGTAACGCAAATGCAGAATGGACAACCCAATGACTACGGCGGCTAACGATAAACACTCGTCTAGTATCTCGATTGCGGGCGGGGTCAATGGCTCAACTTCGAGAACGGAGCTGCGTCCCAGCAATTCTGGCCATTTAACGACTGGTGTGGGCCGACCAAGAGCTGGAGGCTTGTGTACTCACACGACCCGAGAGCAGGCTTGTCCGAGGAGGAGGCCAAGCTGGTGATTGGAGGCGAGGTGGCCGTATGGACAGAGACGATCGACCCAATGAACCTTGAGACGCTCATCTGGCCACGGGCGAGCGCAGCTAGCGAGGTCCTTTGGTCGACAAGGTATGAGGCATCTGGGCAGAACAGGAGCCAGATGGAGGTGATGCCGCGGCTGGCAGAGATGCGTGAGCGCACGGTGGCCCGAGGAGTAAGAGCATCGCCCTTCACGCAACTCTTCTGCGTCCAGGGTGAAGCGGAGGAGTGCGAGTACGAGGTCTTGTAAATGGCCCGTGATCCCAGGCATCGAGTAGCTGTAGCATTCATGAATGACGATGAAGATTGGAAACAGCTTTGGGGTTGCGGAAGAAGCCTCCGGGTTGTCGAATCATCACGGTGACATGTGTTGGAGTGAGGCCATGACAAGACAATAGGTGAATCACTCTCTGAAGAATGTAAAGACACGCTTTGGGTACACTTGCCATTAGATTGGCATGTAGGAAAGTGCGTGGTGGAAATAGACGAGGTTCTAGAAGGATAAAACGGACACCAACGAGCTGTATGTAGCGCCACATGGGTCAGGCGGGTTTTCAAAATACCTTGCAATTAAGGCAGATGAATTTCCGAGATGGTTACCTGTTTTGTAAAGGCTGCGTCAGGTTGCGCAAGCGAACGATTTCCTTTCCCTGTTTCCGTTCAAGTTTTGACCTTTCGTGATCTTTGCGTTTGCATACCCAGCGACCCAACTATGCCTGTTCTAGGTATCCAGGTCGCCAACGGAGGGCATGGGACACGTGGGGCCTGACCGCCATGATCCATCCGAATCATGGGAACACTCGATAAGGTAACCAACAAAGGGCCCCCCGCTTAATGAATAGCCATTCAAAGCAACCAGCTTGCATTGCGCTAGTATCTGGTTTCCAAAGAGCTGTAAGCACTGTATCGGCGTAGCACAAATTTTAGCAGTAGAGTAGATATTTAAAGGTGAATTATGTTATGTAATTTAACTTCTTAAAAATATCAAATAATGGTATATAATTAGATTGATATAAGGTTGAAGCCATTGTGAGGAGTATTTATGGTTTGCGATTAGAGAATTCTAAATTATAGCAATTAGTTCTCGTCGCACATCATAGGTGGATGAAGAAATCACGTGGGGGCTTTCATTTGGCTACGTGCAGACTCGCGTGATGGTGATGCGACGGATCCGAAGATCCGAGGTAAGCGAGTTTTGATATTTTGACCTTGGCCTATCCCTTTGGCGCGCAAGAGACAACAAATTATGCTTGTAC
>KL660776.1:0-64544 GCA_000732775.1 Stachybotrys chlorohalonatus IBT 40285
GAAGTCCGAAGGCACGATGAAAGAGGCACAGGGTGATTAGCTTCAATCTCGGGCTCTTTTTTCACCTTTTTTCCATAGATTTCTTTCCACCCAAACCCCGCTTCCGCGGCGGCACGAGAAGACACCGCCGAGCCGATCCGCCATCACATCAATCGCACAGTCCATCATACACACCATGGGAACGGTGAAGGGGGGTTTTAAGAGGCCTGGCATATGGTTTAACAATTGATATTGTACACAGCAGAGACCAGCACGGGACGAGGATGTGTTAAAATCGATACTGTGACTAAGATAATATCAGACCATTTCCACGAAAGTCAAAAACAGTGCATTCTTCGTTTTCCACTCTGCCCCCTTTTTGGACAAAAATATAACCGTCTAAGCTAGCATATGGTCGCCGTCTCATTAGAAAGCAAGAAGCAAAGGAACCGAATGCATCGACATCAAGTGATACACTGCATAAGCCGAGTCCAAGAACGTGTATGTTCCAATGAGGGAGAAAAGCAAACATGGACGAAAACAAACAGTAACAGGTGGAGAGAGAGAGAGAGAGAGAGAGAGAGAATAAAGGCAACGCGACAATCCTTCCAAAAGACCCTTTCCTCACACGACATGAAACATTGCTCAAGAGGTCGTGGCAGGCACTCTCAGCTCCGACGATCTGCCATTCGCGTCGCTCTCTTCGGATTCGTCATCGCTCGCCTGTCGACTGTCCGCTGGGACCGTCCTACGGCTCTTGGTCATCTGCGGCAACGCACGGATCAGTATACTGTCTCGGCGGGGATGGGGAAAGGGCACGAGTCCCCCGAGGTGGACGTACCCACGATCGTACACCTCCTACCAGACCGAGGGCGTAGCCAGAGAGGAACTCCTTGGAGTTGGCTGGCCCGCCGTTAGGATTGGGCGGTGACCTCAGCAGGTCGCTAGTGCCGGCGCTGTGCACACGGGCTGGGCTCTGAGGGCGGCTGGTGGGCCAGAACTGCCGCAGCTCCCGGCTCAGCTCCTGGCCCGTAGTAGTCCAGTTGTTGGTGATGTTGTCGCGCAGATCCTGCACGTGTCGCTTCAGGTCCATCTCGTTCTTCTTGATCCAGCTGACGTTGAGCTCCTGCCGCGAGGTCCCGCGCTTGAACTGTCGAGCAAGGTACTTTTCGTAATCCCGAACGATCCTGTCGCATCACGTCAGTACTCACGCCTGCAGGAATTGTATGCGCATGTGGTCCGCAACTCACTTTGTGATGATGCCCGTGGTGCTGACACCGTCGGTTCGCTGTGTGACGAGGAACTTCCCTGCCGCCTTTATCGGCTGATAGATGTCATCACCCTCCGCGGCGCCGTAGGGAAGATCGTCATGGGCCACATAGTCGAGCCGGTTCTCCTCCAAGAACTCCGGGGTGACGATCCAGGGACAATCCTCAATGACCTCGTCAACCCACTTGCAGTGGCGGACCGTCTCCGCACGCTCCCGCGCCGTCAAAACAGTCAATCCCTTGCGCCTGTGCGTCTCCTCGTCGCCCGTGACACCCACCACAAGCGTGGTGTTAGGGAAGGCTTTCTTAGCCTGCTCGAGTTGGCGCATGTGACTGATGGCGCATCAGTAACCGCGCAGAGGCATGTGACATAGGGCCGAGGCACCGCAGCAGAAATCGTAACTTACCCTAAATGGAAGAGGTCAAAGACGCCGTCGGCATATACTCTCACAGCCCGACCGGCCGGGGGAGAGTTGGTCTTGTAGCCCACGGGATGCGTCAAGTTGCCGATGGGTGGAGGTGCCATGGCCTCCTGTTGAACCCTGGTCCTGCCGCCCTCGTCTTCATCGGCGTCCGCACTATCGGAGGAAGACGTCTGGCGACTCTTGCGACCCACGCGCTGGGCGATGTCGAGGCTGGCCTCGGTGGTGTCGCTGGGTTCGCCCGAGTCGACGGCCACTCTGGGAAGACCGGTGCGGTCGGAATTGGCCCGTTGACGCTTAGGGTTGGGGCCGGTGCCGTTGGCAGTCCGCGGGTGGTGGCGGGCAGACTCGGCGGCGGTTGTGTCGCCCTCCTCGCCCGAGGCATCACGGGACGAGGGCTGCAGCTCATTGTCGAGGATGCCGGCGGAGGGGCCGACGAGGCTAGCAGCGGTCCTCTTCCGCTTCCCGGCCTGGGATGAGTTGGAAGGTGAAGACATGGCGCGAGTTGGAGAATGGAGGCAAGGTACGGCGTCGTTTGTCGGCGTTGGGTCGGTCGGTCGGTCGATCGATCGTTCCGTGTCGCGTGCTTTCACTCACGAGAAGAAGCCGTCGCGTCTGCACTTTTTTCTCACCCCTGACGATGTAGACAGGCCACTTCGGGCGTAACCTCCCAGCAGATTGGGTCGAGCCACGCAGGAACGGGTAGAGCTGTCCTCCCGAGTCTGGCCAACTGCGCACTAGGGGGGGGGGGTCAAGGGGTACCTAGGAGGTGAAGGGGCCCGAGGAGTTGCAGATCCACAGTAGCGTGCCCAGCCGATTCTATCGTGGGACCTTTAATATTAAAATAAGGCGATTTCGAAAGGTTGAGATGCCCCTTTAGGAGAAAGATGGGGAGAGATAGCTATGGAGAGCTTTCCCAGCAGAAAAAGATCGACGCTAGCCGCAGCCCGATACCTGGTTGTGCTTGTAAGGTAATTTACTGTAGGAGAAAGGACGAGGAACCGAGGAGTGATGGATGATGACGATGCTTGAAGTAGGTGGACGCGAAACAAGTTGTGTAGAGGCGGCAATCCGAGGCGTCGCAGGGCTAGTAGACGATTAGTATGTACTTCATACGGCGAACATGCAGGTGGACAACTTCAGGGCAACACGGCAAAGGTGAAGAAGGTTGGCCGTAGCATAACAAGGTCGCTTTTCACTCTAGAATCCCCTTTGCTTTTTTACTCTCCGAACTGGCACGGTGAGGACGTGCGTAGGTTGGCTACCTTCTCGGACAAGTACTGCAGGATAAGGTAATTACTACCTACAGGTATGTACTAGGTATGTAGGTACCGGGTGAACTCATCACGCACAATGATGCGAGTAGGTACAGCAGGATCCATGCGAGGGTAATTCCTTCCTCGGAGCCAAGCTGTTGGCGCCAGCTTTGCGTCATCCATCTATTCCACTCTCCACAAACCCCCGTCCCCCCAACATTTTTCGTCTCGATTTGTGCCTTGTCTTACCCTACATCATCATATCAACAACATGAGCATTCTCTCTGACGGTTCGCTCCAAGGCGGCTCGCTGTCATGGGCACAGCTTGCCCACGACGCAGGTTTTTTTTTTTCCCTTCCAATAATGTGTCTCACAAGGCATGGCTCTCTCGATGGGAGTGTCGATCATCGTGGCTCAGCCCGAGGCTCGTGGCGTCTGGGAGATATCTTGGACAGGTTCGCAGCCCCACGGGCTACGTAGTGTGTGGGAGTGTAGTGGGCTAAAACCTTGATTGCGGGCACTACGTGATGGCATTCCATCATGAGGCTGGTAAGGAGCGCGTCTCCACAATGATCAACAGGGAGTGGCAGTGCGTGGCGTGCTTTCGTCCAACAGTCACATATCCAATTCACAGCTGGCTAGGCCTTGATATTGCAAACAGATAGCCTGGAGAAAGCCTTGGCAAACACTCATCGCAGCCCTCACACTTGGCCAGTCATGTTTCAGTAGCATCATTACATCAATATTGTATCGCTCGGTGCCACTGCCCGATGGACAAATTAGCTCCTCATCGTTCCCTGTGATGCCTCCCAGCAGAATCAACTCTCATCCCATGGCACCGAAACTAGAGAGCAGACCGTTTCTTGGTTTTGTCTTGATAATGTACACATTGTCCGCCCCCCCAAAATCATCACGTCCGCCTTGAGGCGTTCAGCGAGGTTCCATTCTCTGCATGCGGTTCCAAGCTTAGTAGAGCCATTTTCCAGACTGTACCAGGTTGTTCCTGTCAACACCCCACGTCTTGCCCTACCTCGAGTAAGGGTGGTAGCCTCGGCTGCCGCCGCGGCCTCCTCCGCGGTAGTTGGCCCCGGGTTTGCCGGCATTCTTGGGCCCCGTGGGAGCGTTCGCTGGCGGCGCGTTCTGGGGGTCCGGCGTGCCTTGGCCTGCGCTCCCACCGCGTCTGAACCCTCCGCCGCCTTGGTTGGCGTTGGGCTGCGGAACGTCGTCGTACATGCCCTCCCACGACGTCGGCGCGTTGGCGACCCCTCCACCACCCATCCCGTACCCTCCCTGGCCGCCGTGGCCGCCGTAGCCGCCCCCTCGTCCGCCTCGGCGACCTTGCGGCTGCTGCTGCTGCGGCGGCTGCTGCTGCTGGTACTGGTCGTAGTTGTTGTCGAATCCTCCCCTGCCCCCTGTCGCGTTGCCTTGGCCGCCCTGCTGCTGCATCATCTGCTGCTGCATCTGCTGTTGCATTTGTTGCATCTGCTGCATCTGCTGCATCATCTGCGGGTTCATGTTGTTCATCATGTTCTGCCCGTTGGCGCCCCGGCCCATCGCCTGCTGCATCTGCTGCATCTGCATCATGTTCTGCCACATCATGGGGTTCATCGGCATGCCCCGGTTCATGGCCATCTGTTGCTGCATCATGGCAAAGTACTGTTGCATTCGCTGAAAGTACTGGGCCATGACCTGCGGCGTCATGCCGTTGTTGCCCATCTGCTGGCCCATGCCGCCCTGGCCCGAGCTCTCCTCACCCTTCCGGAACTTGCCACGCTTTGCCGCCTCCTCTTCCTCTCGCAGATTGCCCCGTGGCTGCGCCTTCTTGACCTCGATGGGCTTGCCGTGGATCTCTAGTGGCACGTTGATGCATGCGTCAACCCCGGCGTCGCTCTCGAACGTAACGAAACCGAACCCCCTGGGACGTCCCGTGTCCTTGTCCATCATGAGGGTAGCGTCGACCACGCGCCCAAACTGGGCAAAGTAGTCCTTGAACTCCTGGTCTGTCGTGTCCTGGCTCACTCCGCCGACAAAGATCTTACTCGTCTTCTCTTGCTCGTCACGAGGAATTGCACGTTTCGGGTCGATCTATCTCGCCTGTCAGCATGGTCACAATCCGTCAAGGCACCTTGGTATCCGTACAATCTTGCCATCCAGGAAATGCTCCTTGACCATGACGATGTTCACTGTCTTGGCATCCTTGAATGTAAGGAAGCCGAAGCCGCGGGATCTGCCGGTGCTGCTGTCCCGCATCACCGTGCACTCCACGACCTCGCCGAATTGGGAAAAGTAATCCCGTAGTGATTCTAAAGAAGATTCAGTGAGGTGCCTTTGCGAATCCCAGATCTTGGTAACTTACGGTCTGTTGTTTCCCAATTCAGACCACCAATGAACATTTTGCTACCACACCCTGTGTTAGTAAAGCGACCCTCGGAGTACGATGAGGCAAAATGTTAAAGCAAGCTTCAGGCAGAACAAGGCAGAATGATGCGGTGGGAGCATGCGTAGACATGGCAGGTCGCGTGGGCATATGGGTAAAAGTCGCAAGCAGCCGTCTCGGCTGACTAGCTGTAGGCCTTCTCTGCGTCATTCAAGGACCTCGAGAATCGTCGTGGTGGCATGGCTTCTGCCACCGGCATGAGTCGAGCACAACTCATCGTGAGCAGTGTCCATTCTTCGTAGTCTTGTCTGGCTTCACTTGGCTCGGGCTTATCCGCACATGCAAAGGCCTCTCTCATGTCGTCCCGGCAGCTATTGCCGCATGATACTGTATTTTGGGGGTGGAAGGGTTTCCAAGAGTCGAATCCGATCAAAGCTCTAGTGTTGAGATGCTGGTGGTTTTCGGTAACGTTGAATGGACATGCTGGACCGGGGGTGATGTGCCGACTTTCAGATCCCATTCAGTGCGATGAAACTGCAGTAGCCCGAGACGCCAAGATAGCTTTGTTCTTCGTCGAGGAATCATCTCTTCGTCTTTTGTGCTATGTCTTGACTGTCTCTCTGTCTCTTGCTAGATACTAGCCATGAGCGCTACCCGCTGCAAATCTCGCTACAGCCATTGTGTCGTAGCTAGTCTTCCGAGCGCTTCAAAAGCTCTGCGACCCGCAGCTATGAAAGAGAACTGCGTGCTCTGGTCTGAGATGTCTAGGTCGATTGGATAATGCTCGTCATACCCCTGGAAACAGGTCCCCATCTGCTGGCCGATCCCCATCTAAGCGAACCGCAATCCTAGACGGACGCATTATTGTTCTCTTTTTTTTTCTGTTTGTCTCGAACTGCTCGTGGCTGATGTGTTGTGTCTAGCAACCATCCTTCTAGGTATTCTCGGACTTGGTTCTAGCCCCGTAAACCAGAGACCAGCAGAGCGATGATCGCAATGCCTTGATCCAATCATAGCCATATCTGACCCTGAGACGACGACTCTGGACCCCAACATTCTGATTTTCAGGAGAACAATGCTATCGCCGCCGATGGGGGCCTTGTCCAGCACCAAAGCAGCTCAAGCCCAAGGATCAAGGTTCGAAAGCAGGATCAAAAATGCAGAAACAAAATGAAGCATCACGTTTGGAGGGGAAATGCTAGGTACTCACCCGTCTTCCTTGGCGCTCGCCTTATGAACAGTCCCAAACGGCGGAGGCGTAGCGGCACCTTCAGAGTAACCAGCTGGAATATTCTGAGCAGATCCACCGCCTAAGTTGAAGTCTACATCGTCGTCGTCGTCGTCGTCGACGTCCTGGTTCATGGCATCATGTCCAGCATCATGTTCGATGGTATTCTGGATCTGAGCCGGCGGCGCTTCGGGTTCGGAAGGCTGAGCAACAGGAGGGGGAGCGGTGGGTTGAGGTGCTGATTGTGATTTTGAAGCGTCGTTATCCTCGTAACTAAGACCAGGTCAGTATGTTGCGGAGGAGCGGCATGCTGCTGCCGGAGGAACGCGACGTACAGGTCGGCAAAGAGATCCTCCTCAAAATTCTCCTGGTCCGCCATTGTGCTTGTGGGGAGTGTTTTTCTAGTTTATGATAATCGAGTTTCGAAGTTTTTCAGTAAGCGTAATACAGGTCGTCCGCGGAAAATGGGTCGGAAGAAGGTGATGGATGATGTCGAGATTTGCGGTAGGTAGCGAGGAGAAGCTTCGCAGGTTACGGCTCTTTTTTTTTGGCAGACAGTGTGACCCGGATCCCCCGCGCGTGCTCGTGGCTGCTGATTAAGGCATCACGCTCAGGCGACCATGTACTGTAGCAAGTACCGAGTTTACACCGTCCGTGCGCTGGACACCTCCTTAGAAGTACTCCGTGGCGCTAACCTTGTCCTGCCGACCAAGCGCTGTACTTGCAACCCCTCCCTCCCTCCTCTCGAGTCAGGCTTGCAATATTAGGTAAACCGGACCTGAACCTCGGGGGCCTCGCGACCAGTCCTGGTACTCCACGGCCGAATTCACAATGCGGCTTCACCCCGTCGGCGGCCCTTTGTAACAATGTGGTCGTCCTCGGGAAGCGGCAAGAAGCCGGTCCAGTCAGTAGGTTCCTCACCCCCGCCGCCAGCCGCCTGTGGCCCTGCTCTGCCATCCCCGGGCTGCCCTCTTCCCTCATGACGATGCTAACAGCCCCACTGCCTCAGGAAATGGTCCAAGTCGGTATGTCGTCCTTCGCCCCGGGCAGGCGGCGCCAGCAACAGCGGCAATGGCTGACATAGGGCACTATGCCTCATGACAGACCGTTCCGAGTACGTCTCAGCATCCTCGGCATGTGCCATGGCCTCCCGGTGTGCTAACACGGCTGTGTGACAACAGTTCCGCCTCGCCATTCTGGAGACCGCCTCCACGAGACAATGGCTCCAAAAGGAGCGCTACCAACCCGGCACCGCGGGACCCGAATCTCGTCGTGGGCGCTGCGTACTCCCATGCCGATATGTTGAAACTCGATTCCCTGTATGCCACCCGTCCGCGCCTTGAATGAACATACCGAGGGACGCTGACGCTGGGCGACAAGGAACCTCTCGAGCTCGTCCTCCCGTCCGCGCACGCCCCCATCCTCCACGTCGACCAAATCCAAGGCAAATGAAACCTATTCTCCTCCACCCCGTGCCAGCGGACACTCATCACCCCCCTTCAAGACCTACATGAACTTTCTCTCCAATACCAACGACGATTGGAAGGCGGACGCGGATGAGATGCTGGGCTACGAAGACGACGATGGTGACGACTTCGGTCTCCCGAGTCTATCGAATATGAAGCGGCGGACGAGGCGGATAGCTTCACAAAATACGGCCGATTACAATGCCCTGTCCCCCTCTCTGGAGGGGTCGTTCGGCATGTCCCTCCGCCGTAACTCCAACAGTGCCGATATCGCAATCGAGCGTCCGGCACCAACCTATCCCATGCCAAAAAAGAGCGAAGGGAAGATTCTAAGACCGCAATACAAGGATATACTCAAGGGTAGTGCCCCAAAGGCTCATTGCGTAGTTGTGATCGTCTAACCGGCTGTCCAGATCCGATAAATGCGCTCCATCTCATCAACTACCCCTCCATACCCAGCAATACCTCTTCCAAAGAGGCCGACGCCATCAACTCTCGCATCACGCGCATAAACAAATTCAAAAAATTGCTCCAGGCATCCTCCATTTCTCTACCAGAACTCAGGTCGTTGGCATGGTCAGGGGTGCCGGAGGAGGTCCGCGCGGTCACATGGCAACTCCTCCTAAGCTATCTTCCCACCAACAGCGAAAGGAGAGTGGCAACTCTCGAGAGAAAGAGAAAGGAGTATTTGGACGGCGTGAGGCAAGCGTTCGAGAGGACGGGGACAAATGCGACCTCGAGTGGCAGGGCAAGAGGCCTCGACGAGGTGATTTGGCACCAGATCAGTATCGACATTCCTAGGACCAATCCCCACATCGAGCTGTACAGCTATGAGGCGACCCAAAGGTCGTTGGAAAGGATTCTTTACGTATGGGCCGTCCGACACCCGGCAAGCGGCTACGTGCAGGGAATCAACGACTTGGTCACCCCTTTCTTCCAGGTCTTCCTCGGCCTCTACATAGGCGACCACAACATCGAGACTGGCATGGACCCGGGCCAGCTCCCCAAATCGGTCCTGGACGCAGTCGAGGCGGACTCGTTCTGGTGTCTCACCAAACTCCTCGACGGCATCCAGGACCACTACATCGTCGCTCAGCCGGGCATACAACGGCAGGTCGCAGCCCTGCGTGACCTCACCGCGAGAATCGACTCCAATCTATCGAAGCACCTGGAGAAGGAAGGTGTCGAGTTCATTCAGTTCAGTTTCCGGTGGATGAATTGCCTCCTCATGCGCGAAATCAGCGTCAAGAACACGATCCGAATGTGGGATACATATCTCGTAAGCTTCCCCTTTCCACCCTGTCAATCTTCTACACTTTTGCATACACGGAGATACTAACCCCTACCCCCCCCAAAACAGGCCGAAGAACAAGGCTTCTCCGAATTCCACCTCTACGTCTGCGCCGCCTTCCTCGTCAAGTGGTCTGACAAGTTGCAGAAGATGGACTTCCAGGAGGTCATGATGTTCCTGCAGAGCCTACCCACCAAGGGGTGGACGGAAAAGGACATTGAGCTGCTGCTCAGCGAGGCCTTTATATGGCAGAGCCTCTTCAAGGGCTCCGCCGCGCATCTCAAGGGGCAACCTTCGCGGCCCGCTCTGAAGAATCTACAGCTGTAATTAGATCAAAAACAAGACAATGCGTCTCGCTTTTTGGTGCTTTTAACTGCGTTGTTTGGGTATGATATGGCGAAAGCATCATGATAAATTTAGGGCATAGTTCAAGGGGTGAGAAATTGGGACATGCTATAAACATACAGTCCAGTCAAGTGCTTGTTCAGCGGGTTTAGCAGCACAGTCAATCAGTCTTCCCATGATCCGATCATGTATTATACGTTAATTTATTTCTGGTATGATTGTATACAGAAACCTGAACAAATGAGCGCTTCTCTGTATAGAAGTATGTGAAAATCGCGCAGTACGTCGCCGTAGTAAACTCCCAAAACTCCAAAGCCCAGCAACCGCCATGCTTAGGCGTGGATATCAAAACAACGGATGGCGATGCTTCAAGGTTATCCACGGAAGAAATATCCGTCACCGTCATAGACAGTCGTAGCCCGTAGCCAAAGGACGCCGTACTCCCTGAAAATCTGATCGAACCTCACAGCAAATCCTGAACATAACCTAGGGTATCTCTGTTTTCATCGCAAAGTCTGGCCCACTCCAATAGCAGCCGCCATACGTATAGTTTCATGTCTTCCCTACGTAAAACCTGCTCGGCCCATTTCTGACCCTCCTTGGCCATGTAAGCGGCAGCGGCGTCTCCAGGTCCCTTACCATCACCGAGATACTCCAGCACTGCGTAAAGGTCCTGGAAGGTGTTGTCGAGGGGCACAAAATGCACCCACGGAACCAGGCGGTCATCGTGCCACTCGGCGTAAATGGTCGCCTTCAGGGGGAGGCTAGTGGATCGCATGAAGCCACGGAATCGAGCACTGAATGAGTTTCCGTCGGCGTCGGGCAGGAATTTGTATTCGTATTGCTCGCTCATGGGTTTCGCTGGGGTTTCGGCAAAAAACTTGGGTAGGAAGTTGCACTCGTTTGGGGGGCAGAGATGCACGAAACCAACGTCAGCAAAGTCCTTGAGCCATGCGCCCAGCTTGCCCCAGGCACGACGTGAACTGCGATATATACTTAAGGGAGGCAGTTCGAACGTCTTTGCGCGCGAGTGTTGAGCTTCAATGCGCGAAACGGTGGTGGCGTTGAGCATATCGATGAGGCGATGGCGGTGGAAATGATGCCAGGTCGAATTGCGGGCTCGTCCGCCCGATGCGTCTCCACGCCAGACGAGGCCGTCCCTCTTTTGCGACCATCGAGGCCCGTGAGACTCGCCGCCGGAATAGAACTCGTCGTCAGTCAGGTACATGGCCCCGGGGATCAGGATTTCATTGTTGATGACCAGCTTAGAACCGCCGAAGAGTGGGATGAGTTCCTTGGTGGTAGACAAGCTGAGAGGCTCGATGAAGCTGCCGTGCAGTTGGCGCAAGTGTGGTTGATGGCAAGGGTCCATGGAGGCAGTCCAATTCCGCACGAAGCCTTCGTAGGCGTAGTTGGGTCGCCAGTTCTGGGGCAGCTCGGCTGGCTGGGAAAAATTCCTCACCGCACGCACGCCATATGCTGGGGTTTGAGGTCCGCAGGCTTTGACCGCCAACGACCAGTAGGGCTTCTCCGTTCCATGCCACTTGGCCTTGTGGGGTTTAAGATGAGCTGCGTCAACTCCAGCCAGTCCGATGAATCTGGAAGTGACCCTATTCAAGGGAGGCATCACTCGGGTACGCTGTTCTATTTGCACCAGCTTCGAAATTTGGTCGAAGGGAACGAGCAGGCGGGGCTCGTCCATGTAGTTGATGGGCATGTCCACGTCGGGCAGGTCAACGGCGAATTCATCCACCAGCTTTGTCCACAGCTGCAGCCAGGGAACGCGGTTGGTGGTATTACCATCGCCCACCGCGATGCCGTTGCGGACGCGGACAACCCATGGCCATGTATTAGCTCGATTGACAACGGTCTCGCGGTCGAGGGCCCAGAAAGGCGCAAGGTCCTTGTAGATGCGATCAAAGTAGTCCTCGACAATGATTGCCTTGTTATCGAGCGCGGCCTCCACCCACCTGTCGAAGCCGGGCGGGGGGTGTCTGCCGCGGCGTTCGCGATACTGGGTGGCGGCAGTTTCGACGTTGTAGCTCCGCTTGGCTAGCATTTCCTCGTGATAAATCTTGGCATCCGCCATGAGCTTCTCGATCGGGTGCTGGGTTGCGCGGAAGCCCACGGCGGATTTGACGTAATCCCCTCCATCGTGCCAGAGGGTGTAATGGGTGGTGAGGAGGACGAGGATGAAGGCGATGATGAGGTAGCGCAGGATGTGTCTGGATGGCCAACGCTTCAACATTGGAATGGCGCAAGCGATGGCATTGAGGCGATGAAGTTTGCCGGCAGGTAGAAGGTAGGTGGAAGATCCCCGGGGAGGGGGGGGGTTCTTGCTTGCTACCTTGGAAGGTTGCGTGGTTGCAATCAAGCTCGGCAAGACAAAGGCGCCGAATAGGGAAGTTGCGGCGCACTGGGCTGTGACGTAGCGGCAAAGGCTGTTCTCGAAGCGGATCGCGAGGACTGGCGACGGGGCAGGAAGCTAAGGTAGCGTTGAGGAGGAGCAACGGCGAGGTTTGCCGGCAGAGGGGAGCAAAGGGTTGATGAAGCAGCCTGGAGGGAAAACGAGTGGTACGTAAGTGCCCAGCTTCCGGAAAGGAGGGGAGATAAACCGGGAGGCGAAGCGAGCCAAGGCTGGATGATGACCGTCCAGTCTCCAGCAAAGAAAAAGGGTTCGCCGATGGAATGGGGATGGAAATGGAGCCCTTGGAGCCCTTGGAGCCCTATAGAGGTAGGTGCCAACCCAACCCCGGCCTGCGGATAGTCTGGTTTCGATGCGACAGGGATAAGAAGGGGGGAGGGATGCACTAATGACCTGCGATGCAGCAGAAGAAGTAGGGTGCTGCGGGTGCTCTGCGGACCATGCTATCTTATTACTGCAGGATACCTTATGCCACGCCGGCACTTGGAGGAAACTCTTGGTTATCTATTCTAGCATTGTTGACGACGATGCTTCGTTGCAGTGCGCAGCGCATGTGACTTGGGCGAGGCCGCATATGCCCCAAAGCTTGCTCATCGTCGTCAGCTGCAGGTCCCTTCCATTGAAAGCTGTACCTTCGATAGGCCTCCGTCCAACCTCGACCGAGCTGCTAGCGGGAATGGCAAGGAGCGACAGGTGGGCCGATAATTGTCTCCACGAGTATGAGGCCAATAAATCAGACGCCCGTGGCCCCCGTTCCAGTCTTCCAGGGTCCCTTTTGGCCTCTCTCTCTTCCCATTGCGCAGTTAATTAATTAATCTGATGACCCTGAGACTTGATCTGCGGGTAATTATCAGCATCCTGTCCATCCCTTTTCTGCAGGTCCCTTACCACTCCTATTCCACAGGTCTCCCGGCTCCTGTTTCTTCAGCATCCGTCCGCTGGTTTGAACGTCGGGGGTTTCGACAGCAAGCCACCAGATGGTTTCGGCCAAGACTTTGTTAGCGTTGCATTGCTTTCATCGGAACAATCCCAACCGTGTAGCCCCAGGTTTGTGCCATCGTGGCACCGGTGCTCCCAAGCGCCATCCCCACGGGTAGATGCACACTGTCCAGTATGCCCAATATCTTGTGGAATGCTTCTTGTCCTCCCTCTCCTTCGTCATGCATCATCCCTCGGGATGTTCTTGGGGTGTCTCGGAATGCCTTCGCAAGTGGCCGGGTTAGTGTTGCCTTTAACCATCTATATCGCATATAAATCCAGCGCAAAGTAAGCTTAAACGCTATACGACAACCTTGACAATAGACCAATGGCGGGCATCGCCTAACTATGCCTGCCTTAGGCTCGGTCTAGTTTTCCATATCCGTCTTTGTCTCAACACTCATCCACAACCCAATAATCCACCGGTATTTCTACATTCGGGACACTGGTCGTCTCGCTTCTTAACCCGGTGCCAGGTGACCATTGAGTCTGTGCCCGTTCAGGGCATGTTCTCGTTGTGCTTCGCTGGTTTGAATGTAATACCTGTGGGACCATCTTACCACAACGACGTGCTTACAAACAGCTCAAGAAATCATCTTGATAATTATTGCTTGTCTGCCCGTGATTAGATGCTCTGTACATTCCTACGACCGATGTTATAATTTGATTACCTATATGTGACGAAACCAGCATTACTTGGTCATTTCTGAGGACTCAGTGAGGACTACCTACTTGACAACTGCACTAAACTCAAGCTTCGTTCGCGATCATCTGGGTCTGAGTCACCACATACAGCCAATGTAAAGGAACCCCACCACAGACAGGCATGGGACTACTGCAATGCTTGAACCCGCCATTGCTTCCAAAATACCCAACCTCTACTCTTTTCTGTTCGCTCAATTTCCCGGGGTGGGTTTGATGCATCTGTCTCTCTAGGGTAGGCTGAATTTGCCAAACTATTCATGACTAATGACAGGCCTTGCCCATCCACGGCTAATCCTCGCCGAGGCACATGAGCCAATCACAGCCACCGCATATCGTTTTAGCTGGAGGCGAATACCACAATATCTCAGCGTCAACGGCCGTCCACCAGACACCCTCTATAACCACGACGTCCCTCCTCGCCGCCCGGCACGCTCCCTCCCTCGCCTCCAACAAAGCAGCGACTTTCCAATCTGCCCGCCTGTTCCACGTCTATCTTCGAGATGCTCCAGTCTACGCGGTCAGCGGCCTCCATGGCCCTGCGAGGTGCGTAAATAATTCCCCGGACCCAACGCCCACTACGCTTCACGAACCCGCCACCGTCGCAGTGTCGCTGGTTGTCGTACTGACGTGTCAATTGGTACAGTCAAGCCGAGGACTTCGATCGTACCGTTCCGCGCTGCCGCTGCCTTCGCCGCACATCCCCGCCGAGATGCCAGCTCCTTGACGCCCCATGGAGCTCCTGCTGGTGGTCTCGCGAAGCCCCGCAAGGAGGTTCCCCTGCCCAGCGAAGAGGGCACCAAGGGCGTTGTGCAGTTTGCTCTGTATGTTGCGGATTCCATCTTCACCTGTCAATTGTTGGGGCAATGGTCTAACACGTCGGTAGCACGTCGCTCGACGTCATCGCCAACTGGGCCAGACAGTCCTCGCTTTGGCCCATGACCTTCGGTCTCGCTTGCTGTGCCGTCGAAATGATGCACCTCTCCACCCCGCGCTACGATCAGGATCGTCTCGGCATCATCTTCCGTGCCTCGCCCCGTCAGTCCGATGTCATGATCGTCGCCGGCACCCTCACCAACAAGATGGCCCCTGCCCTGCGCCAGGTCTATGATCAGATGCCCGATCCCCGATGGGTCATCTCCATGGGAAGCTGCGCCAACGGCGGCGGCTACTACCACTACAGCTATAGCGTCGTTCGCGGCTGTGACAGGATCGTGCCCGTCGATATCTACGTGCCCGGGTGCCCCCCGACGAGCGAGGCTCTCATGTACGGCATCTTCCAGCTGCAGCGAAAGATGCGTAACACCAAGATATCTCGTATGTGGTACAGGCGATAAAAGCGCCTCTGGGACGGTGAGACTACGATCTGTTAAGGAAAAGGGAGCGGGGTGGTCCATTGAGCAGTCGGGGCCCAATCATTTTTCCTTTTGTTACCTGGATTATATACTGTATGGATTGTCTGTAGAATGGTAGGAAGCCAATGGATGTTCCAAACCCTGTAACATCATTCTCCAAACGCCGGTCGCTTTGTTGAGTACTGGCATCATCTCTATATCCGAGGAGCTAGCACGGATTGCATACGTTTATGACATGCCAGAGTAATATCGAACGCCGCACCAATCGAGCTTCGCCTACTCATATTTGCATGGCATGCAAGCCACGTGCTCTCCATGAACGATGGCATAGACAGCATGGCTTCGAGTATCATTGAATGGTCGTTGCAACAAAGGGCCGAGGCAATTGCTGTTGAAAGAACAATGAAGTTGATAAAGTTCTCTACTTCGAATACAGACAACGCATGTTCTTAGCCCCTTGTCATCTCCCATCCCGTCTGCCAACTCACCTCACTAAATATCCAACCAAATGCCATACTTGAAAGCCTGCCTCCTGTCTTGGCAAACCCTTGCGTCGGAATAGCCATTGCAGCAGCTTACTCCTAATCTTGTCATCATGTCTCTTCGCCTTTTGCAATAACCAAGCTTTGTAATATTGAAGCGAGAAACCACCTGCGCCTGACACCCTGTAATTGTCCATTCTTCACCAGCTTATAATACCAGAGCAGAGAACATTTAAACGCGAAGTGATTGTGTCAAAGGATAGAAGATGAGCGCGTGCTCCAGCTGAAATGCCCAAATGACCCCTCCTTGGTAGCAATAAACATGTTACAGTGTTGCCATACACCAGCAAGCCCCGATCATGGTAATTTACTCTTGACCGAAGCCCATGGTCTCTTCCACGGCAATTGTGAGCTTCTGCTGCAGCATCTCAAGCGACTTATAAGGTGGTAGGTCCAGCCGGTTGAAACTACACAAGGCACGGTTAGCATCTGGTGTCTTCTGTTCAGTCCCGGGGAAGCTTTTGATGACTTACCATGTGTGTGCTTTGGGCAGGTTGTTGATCTCTCCAGCCTTTTCGATAGTGAATCTTCTCGGCCCATCACTACCCTGGAGATCCTTGAATCCGTTGACGGGAATTCTGGAAGTGCCGGTTGTGAACTGCAGAAGACGTGACTTTTGCTCGCCATCCCAGGAGCGCACCGTCTGCCAGAAGTTCTGGACAACTTCATCGGACTCTGTGTAACCGCGGTAGTCGGTGTGCTTCTTCCAGTCGTCAACGTCAATCTCAGCAATACCGCCGATCAAAAGCTCAAGCTCTCGCTCATCGAAGACGTTGATGAGGTCGTGAGGGATGAGTTCGTGGAATCCATCCTTGAACGCCTGGAACTGTTCTGCAATACGTTTCTCAATGCGCCACTTGACCATAAGATCGACATACTCCTTCTTGTTCTCGTTGGTCACCTCGATGTTGCGGCCATCGGGAATGAGGTCTTCCACCGTCAGGACTCCAAAGCGCTCGTCCTCGGTCGAGAAAGTCTGCTCCAGAATTCCTCCCGAAATGTCGTTGTCAAGCATCCATTGCAATGACCGATGAAAGTCAGCGTCGACTCCCTCCATGTCGGCCAAAGCAACGGCCTTGCCCAAGATCATTTTGTATAAGGCACCAATGAAGAAGGCATCAAGGAATCGTCTGTGGAAGATTGCCAAGCCGACAACCCTACCAATGAACTTGAAGTAGTTCAGATGTTCCGGGTTGATGCCCGAATGAGGGTTGATTTGAAGCGTGTAGTTGTCGTGAGCTGAGTACTCAAAGAGGCAGTAGAAGGGATTGAACATCTCGTGTGACAGCAGGAAGAAGAACTCTCGGGATAAACCGCCGTAATCGAGACCATCCTCGCCGTCAAACTTGATCATGAGACGCTTCTTCAGATCCGTTGCTGGCTGTCGAGTGATTTCTGCAAACGAATCTTCGAAAATATGAGAACGTCTGACTTTGATGTGGCATTGTCCACTGAGGATGCGCATCGCCGGCTGAGAACGGAAGTAAATTAGCTTCCTCCTGAAGTCACGCTTGTACTGCGGCACGTTTTGGTCGAGGGAGGATGGTAGACGTGGGTCGTCCCAGGTCGTCGTCTTTGTGTTATGGTCGACGAAGTAGACGCGGGCTGTGTTCGTCAGTCGCATCTCCCAGCCGCTAGGCAACGGTCCCAACTGAGATACTGGCTGCTGCTGAATCTGGCCGTTGGCATTGTTCTGGCCGCCATACATGCGAATGTACTGCTGACGGCGAGGATCCACCCAAGTTGTTGTTCTAGTATTATGATCAACGAAGTAAGGACGGCCCTCTGGCGTCCATCGCTGCTCCCAACCCGGCGGCAGCTCGCCAGTCCCTGGGCTTGTTGCCCCCGTGTGCATCATGGTAGCGTTATTACCGCTGCTACTAGCAGCAGCGCCACTCGGAGGGCTGCCACCTGGAGCTGAACCTTGCGAGGCCATCAAGGTAGGAGAGCTGGCGCCAGTCCGATCCTCGGGAAGAGTTCTGTTCTGATGTCTTTGCCGCTCCACCTGGGTAGCCGCTTCTCTGTCATTGCGAGCTTCGTTAGAGCTGCTTGCGGTCGGCCGGTTCCAGCTTGTAGTCCTTGTGTTGTGGTCAACGTAGTAGGTGCGACCGAGGTTGTCTTCTCGTCGTTCCCAACCAGCGGGAAGTCGGCCTTGAGCGTCTTCGAATGGGCTAAGAGAGCTACCCTGGCGAGGACCGCCGGCGCCATTAGTCGCAGTGGTGGCAGCAGGTGTAGCAGCTGAGGAGGCGGCGGTGATGCTTGCCGGACGGTGAGGCAAGGTGAGCTGAGAACCAACTCCGTTGCCGTTCGACATGGCAGAACCGGGGCGGTTATCGGACGGCGGTGCAGATAGCGAGGATATATTGGAGCCCCCAGGCACACCTAGCGAAGGCCTATTTGTAGATGACTGGGGTCCGCGGATAGGTGCAGCGAGGTTGCAAGATAGATTAATGATGAGCTTTCCGTGAACAACCAGATTGTCCGTGGACTTCTTCAGGTCCCTTGTAAGCATCTGATCTGTGCCATAGGTTAACGCGAGCTCGTGTGGTTCAACGACCACGGGGAACATGGCAAAGGCTTCGTCCTACCATCAGCTTCGGGGGTCAGATCCGGGACAACATCTCCAACGCGAATGTTGATGACACCGAGGAAGCCTTGGTCCTTCTTTTTGAACTTCTTTTGATCAAATACCTGGACGGCGAGGATGCTTCCTTCATTGGCCTTGCTATAGAATAGTTAGATCCGCCGAACAGTATGCCGCAATTCTTTGCTTAGAGGAATGCCTACAAATCGAAGCTCTCGTTCCAGTAAGGATTTAGTGTTCGCTTGCTGACCGTGGTCGTCTTCGTTTGTTCGCCGTTGATGGTCGCAACCGCAAAGGGATCCGGGAACCCTGCGAACTGTTAGTGATGAGAAGGCGGGAGAAGGTATCAACACCCATCAACTACTCACGGAAAACATCGCGCTTGTAGAGGCCGTCGGCAGCGATGACTGCGATGATGTCAGTACAAGGTCGTATGAGAGCGGCGGGGTGGCGATGGACGACGAACTCGTAACGCGTAGATTCGGCCGGCTGTATATCCGTCAGCAAACCGGCAAAAGACGATGATTCATGTGAGGTTGAAGGGTATAGGGGCTACGCACCTAGGCAATCCAGAGTCGGAACGGCTGGCACTCATCGTGGTCGTTACCGCAGGTTGAAGCACAGCGGGAAGCAGTCACACCAAGCAGCAACTGTTCAAGATAGGAAGAACACTGCAAGGCTGCAGAGGGTCGGAGCAGAAGGATGCCGGAAACGATGATCGAACGAGGTTGAATTAATTATCGAATATCAAAATGTTGACGACGACTGGAAGCCGCGGTTGAGGCTGTGCACAACCTGAGGGCGAGACTCCCCGCTTCCGGTGGCAGGGCGGATTGGCAGCCGGGCAGGGTTAAGTTGGACGGCGAAAAGGGCACGCGACGGGTCGGCGGGCAAATCTATACACAAGTGAATGGGCGACGGCAAAGGGAGGAGCAGCGGCGGCAGCAGCAGCTCGTCCGGGCAACGGTCGAGAAGCAGAGCGTTGTTTACGGGGAGGAAGAGTTTTGTAACGGCGAAGCGTGGCGGAGGAGGTTGATTAAGCCAGTATGCTGGAACCAACCAAGGCAGTGGCCAGTTACCTGTTGATTGGAGGAAGGCGAAGGAAGGGGGAGGGGGCAGTGGCAGTCAGAAGTACTCGTCAAGCTTTATTTGGTGATAAGGTACTTGGTGTGGCTAGGCAAATCTGCAACAGAGCCTGATTGAGCAGGCAGATTGTAGTTATCATAACAATCAACCACACGAGGTCTTTGGCTTTCCGGCCCAGCGCACTTATCTTCAATACAGCAGCGTAATCTAAGCAGGGGAGCAGCAAGTGACACGATAATTACGAGACCTATGTAGCAGTTGAAGCTCACCTCTCATCGCTGGCGACCAGAGAGGGGGAGGCAGCAAGCAGGCCCCCTGCCAGAGGGAAGACCAGGGGCATCAGTCTAGGGAACCTACAGCCTGGTGGCACCCAGCCCAACACTTGGCGCTGCGTGGACGGCCGGAGGGCGAGGGCGGTACCTTGCCGCTAGGTATCCCTACTTCCAGAATGGCCTAGAACCTGCATGTCAAGGCTGGGTCTGGTACCGGTGGTGGGTGGAGCGCCAATGTATTACCGTGCAAACGGGTCGAGCGGCACGCCTGGAGGTGTAGGCGGCATCAATATGCCTGGAACGCGACAGCATCAGCAGCACCCAAGGATTAACAATGTATCTGTAATTCTAGGAGAATGCTGGCCTTATCTACATCAACCCAACATCGACCCTATGCTGTTGAAACCAACGCGTCGCCGTACCAACTCGGCAAAGCCCTCGGTTGTCATTGACACTCACCTGGGTTGATGATTCCATGCAACTTGACATGCATCAGCAACCTACCTACCCTACCTTAGACAGGCCTCCGATCCGAGCCCCGCTCGCTTCGATGGTTGGTGTGGCTTACAATTGCGACCACTCGCTGCCATGCTTCGAATTACGTTCTGCTGATTCCTCACCAGCAACTTCAGGGGGGTTCTTTGCTTATTGCTGTCCTTGGTTCATTTGCTCCTGAAGCATCGTTCGCATGGATGCTTACAAGATGACAGCAGCATCTTACACCTTCGCCGAGGAACCTTGAATGACCCTCAGCTATCGTTGGTGAGTCATGCATGTATGGCCCGTCCGGTGGCTGTAACCAATGGGAAGCACAGCGTCTCCTTCAGACACTGGCTCCAGCGTTTGCGTGCCGATCCCATCTCTGCGTCTATGCTGCAGCTTTCTATTTTAAGCCCTGTCACTGTAGGTAACGCATCCAGCGCATCTTCACAGACACCATGTCGCTGGTCCTCTGACCCGGTCCTCGTCGGTGCTGCCACTTGAAACTTTTAGGCACCCCACCATCCGTCTCGAAGACGCAAGTTTGATGTAGCATCGAGCGCTTTCCCTGCCCGAGATGGCCGTGCGTGTCCTCAAGATGAATTATCAGATATCGTGAGCAGAGCACAGTCCTGCTAAGTAGGCAAACCCAATAAACTGAACGAGGTGAAGTTCTTGATTGAGAACCTGTAAAACTATGTCCACACGGTGATATCTCTGCTGGATTAAGCCCTGAGCCTCAGGGACAATTCATACCTGTAACTCCAGTCCTGCTCAAGATACTTACTGTACACACACACGAGGCCCAAGCCAAATCTACGTCCTCAAACTTTTGATGGCCCTCCTCCGGAAGATCCTCTGGTTGCTCGTGAATAGACCACGTCGAACATGACGTCCGATTAATGCCCGGCGTCCAATGCTTGTTGCCCACCACCAGCCCTCTCCATTGACATATCACCACATGACCAGCCGGTCATTGGTCCCGTTGATAGGTGGCTCCCCAGGAGCGTGATATTACTCATATCCTGGGGGACGTTGGAAGATAGGAGATGGATTGCCTTGCTCCTAGTAAGGATTGAAGCCACGCCCGCGGCCCCGGTAGCCACCTCTATATCCGCCTCGGGGTGGAAAGCCGCCCCGTCCCCCAAATCCACGGCCGCCCCCTCTGAAACCGCCGCGACCGCGCCCGCGGCTCATGCCCGGTACGTTGGTCCGCTTCGGCGTGACCTTGATGTTGCGGCCCTTGAACAAGCTTTCGTTCAGGACCAGTGCCTGCGCGACAAGGCTCGGCTCCGCAAACTCGACGTAGGCATAGCTAAATGGGCGACGATTAGCCTAGAACACCAAGTCAGGCGTGCCGCGGTTGACCACTCACCCCTTGGGTTGACCAGTGAACTTGTCCAGCAGTATGGTTACGCGGTTGATGGAACCGCAACTCTGGAAATGCGCCTGGATCTCCTCTGGAGACGCAGAGTAGTCCACGTTGCCGACGAAGATGCTGCGTGAATCGACCGACTCCTTATCATCTGCCAGGTCCATCGACTGCTGCTCCAGGGTCGCCTGCATCTCGCGAAGCTTCTTCGCCTCCTCTTCCATCTCCGCTACTCGACGCTTCATGGCCGTTATTTCTTCCTAATGGCGCTGCGTCAGTGCCTTTTGTTTCTTTCTTCTTTCAGGCCCGCCTCTTGTGCGCGGAACCAACCTCTTCGCTGGCCGCAATCTCCTGGTCCGGCTCGGCCGCTGGAACATCCTCGGGTTTGCCTGCGTCTGACATGATGGCTGCTCGATGTGGAGGTCCTAGTTATGCTCAAACTGATGAATAAAAGTCAACAAAACATGGCCAAGTCGAAATGCGAACAACACCGGATTGCGCCAGAGCCTTGTTTTGACGCGCAAAGGGCCTGACCAGCTTCCAGTGAGAGACAGAGGGATATCTCAGAGCGGCGCTCGGTACTACCTACTCACCAGAATAAATGGCCCGTTGGCGACTATTGTGATACGTACTCGACGCGCAGTTACAGTAGGCGTTCTCGCGCTGTTGACTCGAGGTCTAGACAGTACTGCCAACCTTGCAAGCGGGAATGCCCTGCATGAACAATTGCCTGCTTGGCTCCAGGCGGCTTTGACCTTGACGTGGGGAGCCGGGGTTTGGCCGAAGATAAGGATGGTGCTGATAAGAGCTGGTGGCCTACCGTTCCGGTCTCCAAGCGAAAGCGTGGATGCACCCTCAGCTGCCCTCCCTGTCCATCTTGGGCAGCAGTCAACCTGTTTTTGGGGACATCTGTAGGCCGTTCGCGCGCGTTCAGAATTGCCTTTGTTTGTGCCGTGAAGCTGTGACAGATGTCAGCGAGAACCCAGGTATCTCACTCCATGCCACTCAGCGCTACCCACAGTGCCTAGTGATTGAGGACGAACCCAACATTGCCAATGCGTTGGTGTTTTCTCCCCAAACCATCTCGCTTCCACCAAAATACCAATCCCTTCCTTGTTGCTTGATAAGACCGGCCGGAGGGCGCCGTTGATCTACCAACCTACTCTGCCAGCAACCCCCCCCCCCTCTCTGCACACAATGGCCTCAATAGACGATATCTCGCGTCCACTACTCCCAGACACACACCATGAAACTGGCGACGGTGACGCCTCTTCAGGGCACTCTCACAAGCCGTGGAAGGGGAAAGCCACTGTCCAGAGCTATCGAGCTTACGGCCGACGACTTCTGAGTTCGCGTGGCAAGCATTTTGGCACCATGGCCATTGTGGCATTCGACGTGGCGGCACTGCTCGCGAATGTCTTCATCGAGCTCATTTCTTGCGAAATGGATCAACGAGACGAGCCATGGGTTCGGAAGCTCATTGCCGCCCTCCAGATTGTTGGCTTGGTCTTTAGTTGTGTCTTTCTGGCTGAGCTTGTTGCTTGCTTGTTTGCCTTTGGTTTTAAGTAAGTCCTTACATGAAGCTCACCTCAAATCCACGAGTAACCTAAATACGTAGTTATCTTTCCTCCTGGTTTCAGGTTTTCGATTCGGCGGTCATCGTTGCTAGCTTCACCATAGACGTAGCTTCGCAAGGCCTGACGGAATCCATCGGTTCGCTTGTGGTCGTGTTGCGTCTATGGCGCCTTGCTAAGATTTCGGAAGAGGTGATTCTTGGAGCAGTGGAACGAGTAGATAGTCTTGAGCACCGGATGGAGGAGTTGGAGCAAGAGAACCGGGAACTGCGGGCAGAGCTAGGATTCGGTTCCCACGAGCATGCTCTGCACGAATAACCGTGTTTGTTCATTCCAATCACAGTTAGGAGGTGCTTGAAGACCTTGAGTCATGTTGCGCTGTTCGCCCAGCCGATATATCGGCTACTTCATGCTGGGGTCGAGTCCAAGTCGATATTTTTGACTTGCAGTAGCCGTTACAATCATGATAGTTCATGTCATGCATACCACAATCTTCAGGAACGTAGCTCTGAATGGTCATCGCCGTACGAGTAAAATGTCGCAAAATTGTAGATACTATTGTAACGAGCAAGTGAACTACGTACACCGCTGCCAATTCTGACCAAACCATCTCATCATCGCTATCATGGTATTACTCCATCATGGAAATATGCCAAAAGGAAGGTACCGAGAAAAGAGGAAACTCCTTCAGTGAGATCGGGAATTCACATCGACCTGACCTCCCAAACGCCGCTTATGCTCTATGCCGGAAGCCTTCTTCCACCCTAATAATGCGTGAACCCCCCAGAAAATGCCTGTTGAACCCATCGAGCCGTATTCGTCAAGACCGCAAGCCGTATGCGACCATCGAATCTTCTCACGCATGTCGATTTCGCTTAGGTCCGTTGCCGAATGGATCCTTCCCATCGAAGCAGCCGCCGAAGAGGTCATCGAAATCCATCTTTCGTTTACTGCCAACCCTGCCTGACGATCGTGAGGCGGTCTTGCCTGTGTTGCCGTGCATCCGAGACTTGGCCGTCCGTGTGCTGGATATCGAAGCTCCGTTATGAGCTCTGGTGTCGGAGAGATCTAGTGTTGCAATGTTGGGGTAAGGGTGTGATGATTGGAACGTAAACGTCTCCTGGGCCGGCACAACAAAGGTAGGAGGAGCGTCGGTGACGGGTGCGCTACTTGGTGGTGCAGAGTCGGTTCTCGGTGGTGCCGTTGGCTGTGGTGTGCTGGCTTCTCTTGTAATGTCGGGCGACGATTGTGTTTCGATTTTCTCTACCTCGTCTTCGCTCTCTCCAACCGGACCTCCGCTTTCTCGTCCATCAAGCTTCTCAGTGGCCCATTGTCGGATCCTCCAACCCTCCCCGTCGTTGAGGCCTATATTCTCCTTGTCAAGGAAGGCCAACAGTTCGTCCAGGCAATCTTGATACCCATCTGCTCTCGCCTGTGACTCTAGTCTTGCAGATGTTTTGTAGAGTTTTGTAACCGAGAGCGCGGCTGCTTTGAAGACATCGAGGAGCTGCTCTGGTGATTCATGCTGAGCCAGCCGATCGGAGGCGTGCGGAAGGGAGGTATTGAGGCCTTTCATCGAGTCCATCACGAGGAGGTGCTAGAGAAAGATTTGTTAATTCTTGTACTGATCTAGGCCGCGCGGGTTCAACCAGATGGAGTGTGCACGGGGCGCGTGGGCGAAGCTTCTTGTGTTGATGCTTCTTGCGTTGATGGTTGAGGCAAATCGCCTTAGGAAAGGTTCGCAACGGCCGTTGGAACTACAACTATGCCCAGGTTCCTCGGCCCGGGACAACAAGAACAGAGAAGATGCCGGATGTAAAGGAAACTTACTGTTGTTTCCAGAGTTGACACTCTTGCAAAGATAGGAAGAGCTTGATAACGCTGTGGATGACGGTGAGTCCCTTGGATGGACGACCCATGACCTGCTTGCAAACACTGCTGACCGAGAGAAATGCACTAACAGAGGGGTACAAGGCGTGGACGTGGGGGCTTGTACCATGGCAATGCATCACGTGATGTAGGGTCGCAACAGGTGGCTGCACAATGTTTAGCACGACCAGAAGGCCAAGAGAAGTTGTTCGTGCAATAGTTCTTAATTCAAAGGCTCAGGCTTCATTGAATTAATAAACAAAGCCCATTTAATTCCTGCGAGGACCAAAATGGACCTGGAAAGCAGCTGTGAAAAGGTCGTGTTAGAGCTTGACTGGTGTGTGTGACGTCGCTTATTGTCCGGAGTTTCTCCGTCCTTGTCGTTGAGACTGGCGCTGACCCAGTGGCTCAAACTTTCCCAACTGGGATGGAGCCGGATGCGCTAGCCCCAAATTTGAACCATATCTTAGATGGGCAGGCACTCAAGATACCTCTTCTTGTAGCCTTAAAAAAACATCTACAGATCTACGCAACGAACAAAAGTGCGCCCTGGTGCCAACGAGTCGCAGTCGTGACGATTCATACCAGTGCGAAAACTCCGTCCTCGCCATCAGTCACTTGCTGCTCTTGGGGTTCATCTCTGAAAGGGCCGCTCAACGCGTCTCCAAGGCGCTGCGTCGCGTAAAGAGGCTCGCTTCATCTGGAGCTCCTCCACACACACCATGGCTCCGCAACGTCGAGGCGCAGGCGCTGATACAGACGCGTCCATGTCAGACGCGCCTGATTCTCGGCAGGTTGAGGAGATGGTAATATTAGCCAGAGCTGCTCTAGCCCGAGGGTATCAACTCATTAACCTTGTCTAGGACGTTGACGAGACTCCCGATTACACCGATTCCGACACGAATCCCAACACCACAGAAAGCAGCGTTGCTGGCGAGACTGCAGATGGCCGGAAGCGCCGGTCCGAGGCAAATCAATTGCGGCGCAGTATATTCGGAAAGAAGCACGATCTCCTTGGAGAATCTAAGGTCAGGACACCAATCATTTCTTCTGGCCCAACATCAGGGCTCACAGCTCCTAGTTGCTTGGCTGACTTTTTGCTGAACTTCCTCTTGTGCAGGAAGATGACACTATCCGCCGATTTCGCTACCTGTTGGGTCTCACCGATCTCTTTCGACATTTCATCGAAACCAACCCCGACCCCAAGATTCGCGATATCATGACTGAGATTGATCGCCAAAACGCCGAGGGCACTCGCACTAAGAAGGGTGCTGGTCGACAGGGAGGAGCCACGAGCGACAGGCGGAGGCGAACAGAGGCTGAAGAAGACGCCGAATTGCTGAAGGACGAAAAACATGGGGGTTCTGCAGAAACCGTGTTTCGAGAGTCTCCGCCATTCATCCAGGGCACCATGAGAGACTACCAGGTTGCCGGGTTGAATTGGCTGATATCTTTGCACGAGAACGGTATTTCCGGCATTCTTGCTGATGAGATGGGCCTTGGAAAGACTCTTCAAACAATCTCTTTCCTTGGCTATCTACGCCATATCCTCGGCATCAACGGGCCTCACCTGATTGTCGTACCAAAGTCCACCCTCGACAACTGGTCCCGAGAGTTTGCCAGATGGACACCAGAGGTCAATGTCCTGGTGTTGCAAGGCGCAAAGGAGGAACGCCACAATCTCATCAATGAGCGGTTGGTAGATGAGAAGTTTGACGTCTGCATCACCAGCTATGAGATGATATTGCGAGAGAAATCGCATCTGAAAAAGTTTGCCTGGGAGTACATCATCATTGACGAGGTAAAGAGAAGAGGCCACGCCGCCCCATTGACGAGTCCTCGGCTAACTTGGAGCAGGCACACCGTATCAAGAATGAGGAATCATCCTTGTCGCAGCACATTCGAATGTTCAACTCTAGGAATCGCTTGCTCATCACTGGCACACCACTACAAAATAACCTGCACGAGCTCTGGGCGCTCCTCAACTTCCTTTTGCCAGATGTCTTTGGAGATTCAGAAGCATTTGACCAATGGTTCTCGGGTCAAGACCGCGACCAAGACACGGTCGTTCAGCAACTGCACCGAGTCTTGCGCCCCTTCTTGCTCCGCCGAGTCAAGAGTGATGTTGAGAAAAGTCTACTTCCTAAAAAGGAGGTGAATCTTTATCTAGGAATGTCTGAGATGCAGGTCAAATGGTATCAGAAGATTCTCGAGAAGGACATCGATGCCGTGAATGGAGCTGGCGGCAAGCGCGAGTCGAAGACGAGGCTTCTCAACATTGTGATGCAGCTGCGTAAATGTTGCAATCACCCGTATCTTTTCGAAGGTGCAGAGCCTGGGCCCCCTTACACTACGGATGAGCATCTGGTGTACAACGCAGGCAAGATGCTGGTTCTTGACAAGCTCCTGGCCAGACTCCAGAAGGAGGGCAGTCGAGTTTTGATCTTTTCGCAGATGAGCCGCCTATTGGACATCCTCGAGGATTACTGTGTCTTCAGGCAGTACAAGTACTGCAGGATCGATGGCGGGACTGCCCATGAGGATCGAATTGCCGCTATTGATGAATACAATAAGCCCGGGTCCGAGAAGTTTGTTTTCCTCCTGACAACAAGAGCCGGAGGCCTTGGCATCAATCTTACTACTGCCGACATCGTCATTCTCTATGACAGTGATTGGAACCCCCAAGCCGACCTTCAGGCCATGGATCGTGCCCATCGCATAGGACAGACTAAACAGGTCGTCGTGTACCGCTTCGTCACGGACAACGCTATTGAGGAAAAGGTCCTTGAACGAGCAGCGCAGAAACTCCGCCTCGATCAACTAGTGATTCAGCAAGGGCGAGCTCAGACTGCTGCCAAGGCCGCAGCAAACAAGGACGAACTTTTGTCCATGATTCAGCATGGCGCTGAGAAGGTCTTCCAGGCCAAGGGACCAACCGGCAACATATCGGACAAGGACACGAGTTTGGCGGACGCCAGCATTGAAGACATTCTGGCCAGAGGTGAGAACCGCACAAAGGAGCTGAATGCGAAATACGAAAAGCTGGGAATCGATGATTTGCAGAAGTTTACCTCCGAGTCGGCCTACGAATGGAATGGTGAGAACTTTGCCAACACCAAAAAGAATATTGGTGTAAACTGGATCAACCCTGCGAAGCGAGAGCGCAAAGAGCAATCCTACTCCATGGATAAGTATTTCAGGCAGACAATGTACCCGAATCCTAAGGCAGAAGCGAAGCCGAAGGCTCCGCGAGCACCGAAACAAGTTCCGGTACACGATTATCAGTTCTATCCTCCTCGCCTGAGAGAGCTTCAAGATCGGGAAACAGCGTTCTACCGAAAAGAAATCGGCTACAAAGTGCCTCTCCCGGATGGCGACGATGATAACCTGGAGGAACGCGAAGCAGAGAGGGCATTGGACCAGCAGGAAATTGACACCGCTACACCATTGACGGAGGAAGAGCGGGAGGAGAAAGAAGAGCTCTCGACCCAAGGCTTTGGCCACTGGAATCGTCGCGATTTTCAGCAATTCGTCAACGGGTCGGGCAAATACGGACGAACAGCCTACGAAGGGATCGCTCAGGAAGTCGACAGCAAGACGGTGGCGGAAGTTAAGCAATACGCAAAGGTCTTCTGGCAGCGATACACCGAGATCCTGGACTACACAAAATACATCAAGATCATCGAGGATGGCGAAGAGCGTACCCGACGTATCGATCATCAAAGGAAACTCCTTCGAAAGAAGATGCAGCAGTACCGGGTGCCTCTGCAACAGCTCAAGATCAACTACTCGGTGTCAACGACCAACAAGAAGGTGTACACGGAAGAGGAGGATCGCTTTCTCCTAGTTCTCCTGGACAAACACGGCATAGACTCGGAAGGACTCTACGAGACTATGCGTGACGAGATCCGGGATTCTCCCCTATTCCGCTTCGACTGGTTTTTCCTCAGCCGCACGCCCATCGAGCTTTCTCGACGCTGTACAACATTGATCACGACGATAGTCAAGGAGTTTGAAGAAGCGCCTACGAAGAGTTCTACCAACGGCATTAATGGCAAGATGAAGCGGGATCCCGAAGAGGAGAATGACGAGGACAGCATTCTCGGGATGGCGCCTGCTAAGAAGAAGGCAAAGAATGGTGTTAAGGTAAGTTGTCACAGGAACCAATATCCATTATGATAAAAATCTCACAAATCACAGAATAAGGCACTTGACAACGTAAAATCGAGCAAAGCCAGCTCAGCCTCTCCTTCCCGAGCATCGAGCGTCGCATCAAATCATTCCAACGCTGGAGGGTCGTCAAAGTCCAAGAAGGGAAAGAGGAAGTAGGTGTAGATAATGCGATATTCGGGCGGACTCTGGGATTCGAGCTTGTAGGCGTTTTGTTTGGTTAGTCGGGCTGTGTTTGAGAACGGACGGCATGGGAAAAGTAGATACATCTGACGATGTAACTGAGTGGCGTGAAATGGCCTGCGCAGTGTAACAACAATCTCATATACTCGTGTCGTCAATATGTGTTCATTTATATTTGTCACCTTGTGCATCATCCTGTGTGCCCCATGGAGAATGATGGGCGGCCGAGTCTTGGTGATCATAACATGAATGATATTCTTGGTCAATCCGTTCAAACAGATTCAGCTCACTCTATCGTAGAATGCAGAAAATCATGCATCACATACAAATCATCTCCGCCGATTGTACCCGCCCCCAGGAATAACTGAGCCCTTTCCCGAACGCCGATACCGTATAAACTATGCAAGCTCACAAGGGAAAAAGACCGCGTGCCCCTCTTTTTCGTCTTACTGCGAACGGTTGGCCCATTCCCTCTCGACCTCGTACATGAAGTCGAAGTAGCCCTTGTCGAAGTGGTGGACGCGGACGTAGCCGTCCTCTCCGCCGCTGGCGTAGCTCTTGCCCGTGGGGTCGGCGGCGACGGTGTTGAGGGGCCCGAAGTGGCCGCGCACACGGCCGATCTCGTCCTCGAAGATCTTGTGGTAGAAGCGGGCCTCGAACTTGCCCTGGCGAGCCGAGGTGCGGGTGACGTCCATGGCGGCCTGGCCGCCGCCGAGGATGACGAAGTCTTTCTTGGGGGTGATGGTGGCGCTGTTGAGGGGGGTGTCGCTGGGGTACGTCTTGAGCACGTCGAGGTTCTTGGCGGTGATGAGCTGCGGGTTGGGAAGGGGGTTAGCTGGGTGGACAAGGGAAAGAAGTGTGTCGAGCACAAAGACTCCGGGTCCGTACCTTTGCGGTTTTGTCCTTGCACGCGGTGATGAAGTATGTTCGGTCGGGAGACCACTGGAGATCGACGATGGACTCGTTCAGCTCATGGATGGGAACGTTGTCGAGCAGGTCCCCGGACTTGGCATCGTACTGGCTGACGGTGCCGTCCTCGTGGCCGGCAATGATGTACTTGCTCAGGTAGCTCCAGCCGGCGACGGTGGCCTTGCTCTCGTCGCAGACAATGGTCAGGACCTTCTCGTCGCTCTGCTCGGCGTCGACGTCCGGGTTGATGTCGACGACGACGATGTTGCTGAGGTAGCCCATGCGCTTCTCGGTGACGCCGAGCAGCTTGGTGCCGTCCTCGTTGAACTCGACGCGCTTGATGGCCGTGGGGAACTCCCACACCTTGAGGCACCGCCCCGTCTTGACCTCCCACAGGCGGATCGTGTTGTCGGCCGAGCCCGAGGCGATCATGGTTGACGTCGGGTCGACGTCGACGGTCCAGATGGCGCCGACGTGCCCGTGATACGTGCCCAGGCGCTCGCCGTTATGCGAGAACCACACGCAGATTTGCTGGTCCTTGGACACGGAGAAGATGAGGTCGCCATCGAGGTTGTAGCTGTAGCCGCGGGGGGGAGACGTGTCAGCAGGGGGAATTCGTGTTGGTCTGCGATTTATACAAGACACAAAACAAGAAAAAGGCCTCCTTCGAGCCTGCACATGGTACAAGATGGGCGACGGGAGAGGGAGGGGGGAGGGTATTTGGTTCACCGAGAAACGTACCGGATCTGTGTGAGCGCACGCTCGTGCCCTGCGAGAAGAATAGGTCTCATGGTGCCGGTGCTATGGCTTTGCAGTGTTCCAGGCGAGCTTAGAGGGGGGAAAGCTATTCAGTATTTAAGGGCGCAGTCGTCGCAGGGCTTTTGGCGGGATGATGATACCGGGGGGGCTTCACTTCGAAATTTTGGTGGATTGTGCGTTTGGTGGGGCAAAGTTCTGTCGTTTTTCCTTCCCCGCGGCGCTGGCTGTCCAAGCTGTGGCGTAGGCACACAAGGTCAAGGACACAAGCCACACGTGTACTCCCTGGTAGTACCTACCCTAAGGCATCTATCTACCTCATCTCAACCGGGTGAATGCTACTACATTATCATGAGTCAACTTTGTGAGTCACTGAGGCTCTTCCAAAGAAGTATCACCTGACGCACAGGTTGATTCCTAAGGTACCTGGCATACGCTTCGTAACCTAGCCATAGGTGGTAGTCACTACGATAATCTTCTACTTTTCGTCATATTCACCGATATCCAACCAGATCTCTCTCGTGCTGGGCTCGTCTCCCATGTCCTTCATCTCATCCTCACTTACCAGCGTCCAACTCCCACCTTCCCTGATTAACACCTTTCTAACGCGTACGGAGTGGCTCTTTACCAGCTCCTCTCCCAACCATGACAAAAAAGTCATCTACGTGAAGACTTGGTGGCCGAGCATCCAGACCACACAGAGGACAATTCCATACGTCAACCATGCACGGCTCGCCCTTGTTGTTCACTATCTCTACTTTGCTATTGGACATTCTCGTCTTTCTTGTTCGAGTTTGGAGCCATGTCTCTAGGCAGAAGCATTCGCGATGGCAGCATTGCCTACCAGGTACTGGTATGATGCACCGGGAAGACGTGAACGGATCCGCTACGGATACCGCAAGGTTATCATTCATGACAATGATGTCATCTTCCTCTGGAGGTTTCAACCGCGCTCGAACATCCCTTATCGTGTCTTCTATGGTGACATGCGCCGCTTCGTCGACCATGGCCTTGACATACTCGTGATACCAAGTCTCAATGATTTCAACCGCCATGTGATATGTCGTGCCTGGTGTAGCGCCCCAATCTAAGCGAGGGAAACTTACCTTGGCCTCGTCCATACCTGTTTGCACCCCATCCGTCAGTTCGATGAGGAGTTGGACTCCGTAACCTAGATAGGTGACAGGACGCTTGCACAGAAGTCCATTCGTGGGCGCCCAGGGGCAGTTCATTGTCTGGATGATTGTCGCCACGCTGGATATCAGATTGAATGTAACGAGGGACTGTGGGTGACTGGACCTGTGTGATGTTGGGTGCAACTACCGACGCGGCAGTTGACATACTCAAGCTGGGGGCCGCAAGAGAGAGCTGGTTGGCCAGGCCTCCATGCTGGCAAGGACTACCAGAAGCCCCATCGGCCCAATTCGGGAGTGTGCTGATTGCGGCGACAGCCCATTCTGCATTGCTCGACGATGCATATAGGAAGCGGTATATGGCGAAAGCTGGTAGGGCAGGCTGACCTGTTGATACACGTTGGCTGGTGGCAGAGAGCAATGTGATGGAACGGGAACCCGGCCATCTCGAATGAGAAGGAGGTTGACCTGGGGTATGGCTAAATTTTGTGTTGGCTGGAAGCCTGTGGGTTGACCAGGCTGGCCGCCATTCGGGCGCGTAGGAGCTGGGGTCAAATTTGGCATATGTGCTGTTAATGCCGTAAGATAGGAAGCTGTCAGAGTTCTTGGAGCACTAGGACGAGATGCTTAGACTGGGCTGTGTTCAGTGATGGGCGGACTGAGTGTGTTCGAACCCTTGTTTGCGCTTGTTTGAGACAGAAGCGTGGGCGGATGGACCAAGGCTTGACCTCCCTGTCTTCGCACCTCTTGCCAGGCTATATTTGAGGTGGAACATTTCTGGTCTGGCTGACATGAGAACTGTTGATTTTACTCGATTTGAACGGGGTCGACATGTCGAGCACTCGTGGTGAGCACTGTCTGAAAAGCAGGTGCTGTCTGATGTCCTGAGAATGCGGAATACACTCAGATCGATGAACCTTTCTGAGGAGAACAAGAAGGCTTGAATTTACCGCTTCTTTGACTCTGTACCATCAGTGAAATATACCTTGAACATGTTCTGTTCCTCGAATGTGCTTTATGTGATTGGTCGCACTTGCTACGAACTGTGAACTCTTCGTTCTCCCAATCCTGCTTGAAGAGCTGATGAAAGCTTGTTGATACATGGTTGTCTTCGATGTAGATAATTCTTCGATAGAATGTGAACAGCATGGATCGAAGTGTAGGCGAATCGCATTTCAGCAGCTCTCTGATTTCCCAGGGCACCAAGGGGTAATTTCTCTGAATGACTCGGTGTACTAGATCATAGCCAGCACTCGCAAAAGTGCTCAGGAAACGTTTGAGAGGATTGAATGTCACACATGCGTGAATGTTCATGCTGGTAGGGAATTGCGAAAACCACCGAATATGCGGCATTGAAGCTCGCCACATCTTGTCTCATCATCATACTAAGAAGGTTAAAGGCAGGCTCTAGAGCTTCACGAGGAACATCATGCTTGGCGTATAAGTCCGAGGCATTGAAAGTTCATTGATAAAATTGTCGATGAAGGACAACAAAGAACGTGTCGGAAAAAGCACATGCTCGCCGCAATGTGCTGTAGCGTGACCATTCTGCGTGCTGATGAAGAGACTCGGCACTGATGCGTGCCAGGTGAGAATCAAGTTCCTGTACCCAAGTCTGTTCGACAAGGTGGGGGTCTTCATCGGATCTGACTTCCAGTCTCTCATGTGGATGACCACTTCCGGATAACTTACCTTGGACATCAGCTTCGTTGATTCTTCCGGCTTGAGTAGATGTAGTTCCCGGCCCGGAGCTTTCAACTGAAGATACTGGCGATTGGAGTGCTTGAGACCCTCCAAGGCCTGCCATTGTTTCTGGGAACTCTTGCATGATTGCTTGCGTCGAGTTGTCTACCGAGCCGAGGAGGGGTTGAGGGGGGGTCAGTCCGCACACTTTCGGTCCCCGGAGAAGTTTGTGCAGTCTGTGGAGACCTTCTGTCACTAATGGGAACACTGGCCGTCGGTTTCGGTATCGTGGAGGGGCCTGAGCCGGCTTGAGATGTTCCATCATGATCTTGAGTAGACGGGATAGTCCCTGAAATTGTTACCGGAAGTGAAGGAGCATGGTTGCCCCTTGAATAAGAAGTTGAATCTGTAGAGAATTTGCTAATAGACAACATAAGTCGTTACGTTCATTTTGTGAGACGATCAAACAAAACGAGTAGGATGTAGTAGTAACAAGGATGTTGAAATGCTGACTTACACAGCAGTATCTCTGCTCTGTTGACAGTCGGAACGCCAAAGCTGTTGACTCAGGGCCGCAGCACTGGTGCTACCAGCCGATTCCGGAAGTAAAGTGTCGACCGATGACCCGGTGGTCGTCTCAGGCACCATAGATGAACCGGTCTGTGAGACTTTGCTTGAAAACTTCCGTATCAGAGGACGGCGTGAAGCCGTTAAAGGGTGCTCAGGCTGCCATGCCGGTCGAGCGCCACCGAGGAGATAGTTGAGAGTCTGATTCGAAATCACGACCTGCCCGTGGTTTGAGCAGCCATCTGTCCTTGCGGTGTGCTTGGAGACAGGCGGCATCTACTCCAAACGCGCGGCTACCAGATAAGGGTAAGCTTGACGGTCTTTAATGCTTGATGCACGAGAACATCGACAAACTTTGCAACCTCCGAATCCAGGTGAAAGAGCACATATTGCCACAAACTATAAGCGAGGTGGTGTGCACGGCGGGCATTAAAGTTCTCCGTACGGAAGTATACATAGGTAAGCACGCTGCCGTGAGGTCACGAGATTCGCACAGGCTAGCCGCAGAGAACGAAACAGCGGGCCACTTGTTTGTTTGCTTTTGTTTCCCTGGCCGCCCGTTGCGGCTTGCGGGTTGATGAAACGGAAGCACACGGGCTCGGATTTGCGTCGTGCCTGGAGATTCTGGCTCTAATGGTCACTAATTCGCTTCAGTCTTGCCTGCTAGCGCCAGGAAACCACGAGTAGAGAAGTATGCACAGAAAGGAGAAGCTTGCCAGAAGGCTGACGTGAAGTGTAGAATCACCAACGACACTGACGAACATCAACCATCGTTACCTCGGATAGATCCCTATATCACGTAGGCTCCACGAATGACAGCAAAAAACTTACACGCTTCAGATTCCGCAGACCGTCAGTCTAGTGCTTGGCATGACGGATAATGTCATCCCACGTCGCAGTGGGAGTTCGGAGGTGTATACATGGACTGGAAGAGATGAGCAGGCATTGCATGGTTGTTGTTCTGTTGTTTTTGCATTGTTATGGCCCATGACGGGTAGGTACCTTGGTAAATCTAACAAGTGCTGGGCTTGCACCTTCCCCAATCAGTGACCACTCTGGGCTGGAGGCAGGTGATACGATGCCAACATAAACTTTGCTCAATTCACCAACACAAGGAAAGGAGCCAAGTATTGAATACACTCGAAAGCTGATGCAGTAACCTAGATCAGGTACCTGCTTTTCTACGCGCCCTAGTACTGTATACCCACTGTACGCTAAATGCATTTATAAAGGTAATAAGCAAATCTATGCTTGATGGAATGAGCACAGGCAATCATACCTACCTACCTTACCTACCTACAGGTACCTTATTGACTGCCAAATACATTTCGCAGCAGTAATATTGGCAAGGCTTCTAGAGTACGAGAGTCACCGGCAGTGACGGAAAGAATTATGCCACGTGGTACCTGATAGCTGTTTCTTCGTTCCTGATTGTTCTGCGATTCACCGGTCTCGTCACATCAACCTGTCCCTTGATATATTGATAGAGCATTGACCGCACCATAACGTTCTATTACACATACACACAGGGCCCGTCCTCTTAGAGCAACTTGTTTTGCCGGTGGGTTGGTTTATAACGCGTTACTGTCTTAACCTCTGTCAGAACAGGTGCTGGGGGCAGGAGCCCCCCCCCCCCAAGAAAAAGAAATGGGGTTACTGCCCCGGTTCCTGCTTTCCCTGTTGCCTCAGTCGTACCTTTTCGCTTCAGCAGGCGATAAGGCAAAGGTACCTTGTCATGTCCAGTTCCCAGCACGCTATTCGTACCGTCGCCGCAGTATAAGGTATAGTACTAATAGGTACGGAGTAGTAGTTACCAACTTCACGTACAGTACATGCAAGCCTGCATGCGACTAGCTGATCTTGAATTGATGAATAGGACAACTTTCCTTGATCTGCCCTCTGCATCTCCTCACAGGGCCATTCGCTTGACCATACGCGCACACAAACCTTCTATCCCTTATATAAAGCGTGTACGAGAAGAGATATTGCCACGTAGCAGTTGCTTGCCTCCGCACTCAAGGTGCCAGTAGCAGAAGCCAGATCAGCCACCTGATAGATTGCATTTTCGGAGGACGATTACTGAAGGCGCCCCCGGATTGGGTCCCGGCTGCGCCACATACTTGCACCCACCCTTGCCCCCATATAAGGCGACAGAAACAAGTACCCATACTTGGTACGGTATCTCGCCGGCAGCCAGACAGTCCATCTACCCAGCCTTTCTCAAGCCGCCAGGGTCCATACCTTGCATCTATTTCCAGTCCTATACGCCACGTACATACATTAGCATCGCTCTTTGGTTGGCCGTGAGCCTACCGTTGCCCCCGACTCATCATCGTGCTCCTGTTCCTCCTGCCGTCACAGCAAGGCACGCTATCTGCCCGTAGCTCTTTGTTGCGAGGCCTTGGCCCAGGCCGATGGCGCCCGTCAACGCCGCACACGATCCGTTTTCGCACTAGGGAAAAACGCTACTGGGCGGCTGCTCCACCAGCAATCCAATCCGCCCAGGGCGGTCTTACTGCATCTATCCATCTGCTGCTTTGCACCACTAACCTACCTACATTACTTTGCATCTACATTCTCTTTCGACTTCCTCCTTCCACCGCATCGTCGCAGCAAGTCCTCCCCCCCCCAGACCCTTTGCTGCCGGTGCTTGTCGCCTACGCACGCAATGTCTTCCAGACTGGCGAACGACGGACAGTCGCGGCCAGACATTGGCGACATTTTGCTCGTTGTCCGTAAGTTGCAACCTCTGTGCCTCCTCCGCCTTCTCCGTCGATTAGCCGCCCTCTCGAACTGTTGTACCATGATGTTTCCTGACATTTTGCTATCTGGCAGACGATTTCCAAGCCCGAAGTTCCGATGAACTCAGTCTAGTCAAGGGCGACAAGGTTGAATTGATCGAGCGGGATGATGAGTTCGGCGACGGCTGGTTTCTAGGCCGGCATCTTGCTAATGGCAATACCGGCCTTTTCCCCGAAGGTTCGTCGCCTCAAATATTCTCGGAGCCTCAACGCCGAGCCTCGTTGTTTGCTGAATGCTTCTGTAGTATACACTCGACCCATGCCAAAGACCACACCAGCTCCTGCGTCACTGCCCGCTCCTGCGTCTACGTCTACGTCTACGTCTGCGCCTGCGCCTGCGTCATCGCCTGCGTCAGCGCCGTCTGCTGCACCGGCACCGACGCCCGCTCCTGCTCTGGTTCCCGCATCTGCGCCCACCGTCGCCTTGACACCATTGCAACCCCTCGCTCCCCTCCCAGAAGTGGCTCCGGACGTGAGCAGCACATATACCCTACCGGAATCGCCAACGGAGGCCTCGCGTGATGATTCGCAGTCTGCTTCAAAGCCCGATGACGCACCAATAACCCTGCCGTTGATATCCTCCAAGCTCGAACAATCAGCACCTGCCAGTGGGCATGTCACTCCAACGAATGCCTTGGGCCGATTGAATAATACCAGCCAGGACAGCCAAGTCCTCAACGAAACATTAAACGTCATCAACGAGCACATCACCGATCTGCGGTCACCGTCAAGGAACAGCGCCCTGAGAACGGCAGCTACCGACTCAGGTAGTGAGTACAGCGCGTCGATTCATCGTCGAGCCTCCTACATCCAAGGCGAGGAGACCGACGAAGAGGAGGAGCGTGTACATGATCGTGCCGAGGTGCAAGCATGGAGCGCCGATCAGGTGGCCGAATATCTCTTCACATCGGGCGTAGAGAAGCACCATTGTGAGGTATTTAGAGATCAGGAGATCACCGGAGAGGTACTTCTGGGCATGGACCAGACCTCGCTCTTTCTCAAGGCATTCGATCTCGGCTCCGTTGGCCGACGGTTGAAAACTTGGCAAAAGATCAAGTCTCTAATAGACGAGGTGAACAACGAGGGCCAGCTGACAGCTCGAACAACACAGAGTTACGGCAGCGAACTTGGGTCCGAGGGGGCGCCTCGAACACGGAGCCGAACAAACACACTGACTAACTCGATGTCCAACCGCCCAATCTCTATTCAGTCGAAGCGTTTGTCCATGTCGTCAACCTCACCATCGACCTTCGCCCCTACTGTATCGCCAATGGCCCAAAACAGCCCGACAAGACCGGGTCATACCAAACGGCCCTCGGCAGCTTCTATAAGAGAGCTTAATCACTCTCGGCGACACTCATCGACCGATTTTCTCGCCGGCGCCGCTTCACCTAGCATCACCTCGCCTAAGCTCAACAGCAACGGCACCTTCCCTTTAGCCGACAAGCCGCACAGGAAACAGCCGTCCTTCGATAGGAATTGGACTTTGGGCAACGCATTCTCGCAGAGCTCCCCTAGACCACTTTCTTCCACGGGCATGCACGACATTTCTGGTACCTCAGAGAAAGAACTGCAAGATTCAGCAGTTGACCTGGATCGTGGCTATTTTTCGGGCACCGAGGCAGACGGAAGGAAGCGAAATGTGCTGCGAAAGCGCGACAGTCACTCCCATTCCAAGAAGGCTAGCTATACCGAGGAGCAGAGAGTTCGTAGTGCGACAGCAATGTCCAGACAGTCAAGACTAGGGAGCATGGACTCGTTCCGTGATGGAGCACCGGCGACTGCAGCACAGCGATACTACGGCATCCACCCAGGTGCTCACAGAAGGACCGCGTCAACGGCCACGACCGAATCCATTTTAGCCTCGAACTCTGCAAGGAACGGTGGTGCGGCCCCGCCCGTCACCAAACTCGACGCACCGCCCATCCCGCCCAGTCCACCTAGCCTCAATGCATCGACCAAGCCTCATGGATACAGCGCAGACTGGCTGTCGTCTTTCACCCACAGGCCTACATCCAACGCCGTGAACAGCTCCGCCCCCCGGGCAATCTCCGAAAGCCTGGAGCAAGATCGCTCGAAACCACCATCATCCATCGACTTTCATTTCAAGGATCACCATGTTGAGCTCTCGTCAAGGACGGGTTCCACCACGCCCTCTGCGGACCACAGCTTCGAGCTTGACTCTCCTGATGCCACGAAGAGCCCAAATACCGGAGTGGCAGCAGCCAACAAGAACAGCCGAAAGAAGGGCAAGAAGGAGACGAGTGCATACACCCGTGGGCTACTGAAGGTTGGGCCGAAGGAGGCTATCCAAGGTGCCGACTACAGCGGGTGGATGAGAAAGAAAAGTTCCAACCTCATGACCACGTGGAAGCCTCGCTTCTTTGTCCTGAAAGGACGCCGTCTGTCTTATTACTACTCTGACAATGACCAGGAAGAGAAGGGGCTGATCGATATCTCATTCCATCGAGTTCTACCTGCCGACAACGAAAGGCTGACAGGTTTCCACGCTACCATCACAGGCGCCGCCAACGGACCAGCCATGCCAGCTAGTCAACTCCCCGGAAGTGGCGATTCCGCTGAGCCCATACAGAAGGGCGACGACTCCATTTTCATCTTCAAGCTGGTTCCCCCTCGCGCGGGCCTTTCAAGAGCTGTGAACTTCACCAAACCCACTGTGCACTATTTTGCTGTACCCAACCTACAGCAAGGACGACTCTGGATGGCGGCATTGATGAAGGCAACAATCGACCGTGACGACAGCAAACCCATCACGACTACGTACCAGCAGAAGACTATATCGCTGGCAAAGGCCAAACAAATGCGTCACCGTCCACCAGCTTTGATGAACCTCGAAGAGTCAAAGGAGGAGGAGCACAATGGACCAAAAGCCAAGGATCCCAACAGCCTGGGAGTCTTTGGCGAGGCTGACAGCGGCGTCTCTGGCATCCACAAGCAGAAGGTCGAAAGCGCTCGACTTGACGTTGACTTCGGGGAACAGACTAGCCTTTTGCCGCCACAGAGCGCTTAGGAAGCGGTTTTCCGGTTGCGATGATGACGATTGTTGGGCTTCTTTTTTCAATTTACGCCGATACCACAAAGCAGATTCCGTTTGTTTGGCCCCTCCATGGAATTCGTAAGCAGAGGTCAGGGGAAGGCTATCTGGCCTGAACCCAGACTCTTCCCCCTTGTTTTCATTTCTACTCCCCGCCTCTGTGTTCCTTTCCAACTTTTCTGTTTTTTTTCCCCCCCTTCTAGCCGTCCTTTCAGACTTGTACGAAACCTTTAAAATCATTTCATCTGTCATCTACGAGGTCCATATGAGATCATGCATCTGGGGAAGGTATATATATATGATTCCTTTCCAAACGACTTCATGTTTAGTGGAACAAGTACACAAGGGAGGGGGAATTTTCCACGGTTAGCTGGGTTCTTCCAAGTTTAAAGTCAGTCCTTTAATCTGATATCAACTCACACCCATGATACTATGTACTATGGTGTCCTTTCTTCGCCCAAGACGCAGCGTTAGGCAGCTCTCAACGAGGAATTGTTTAAAATATGCTTAATCAAATATTTGGCACTCCAAATGCTCTATCTCTACCTATGGACCATCCATCATGACCGTCATTTGGATCATGCCCACCATAAAGCCAGACCACGTATGAACAATCATTAAACAAGCAAGGAAGCCTACTCTAGGCCTGCTTCCTTCTTTCCGTACTCCAAGTTCCATTTATTACACTGCCACGGCAAACCTCCCCTCAGCTTCTTCAGCATCACCGACACTATGACGAGGTACTTGGCTGGGCTGGGTTTAGAATCTGCCTCAATCTAACCATCATGCTCTGTTCCAGACGCTCAGACGCTGCTGCTGCCTCGCCGTCTGTTCGGGGTTGGATAATGCTCGCTTGCGCCAAACCAAGAACACGGTCAATGACCGACAAAGCCAGAGCCTCTGCCCTGGCCTCCCCCACCTTGCCGCCGATAGCCTCTACCGTGGCATCTCTGAAGCCATTCAGGTGTGTCAGGATACTGGGCTCGAAGATATGTGCTGGGCCTGGCTGTGCCGAGGAGCTTCCTGGCGTGGGGCTTCTATTTTTCATGGCACCGCTGATGACTTGGCTGACGCCCTTCATGCAAATGGCTTCCAGCTTTTCGTTCTCGACGGAATCCTTCTTCAAGCCAATGCAGCGATTGATGGCGGACATGACAATGGCCTCGGCCTGTGGGTTCTTGGCCTTTGCGAGATTGCCGATCAGTCCATTCTTCAGCTGCACAATCGCGTGTAAGAGGCGGGGTTCGATCAGCTGTTTGGGAGCGGCGTTGACAGGCGGCGTTGCAGTGGACGCGTTGACTGGCGCGGGAGACGGGCCTTGAGTGGCTGGCGCCGGCCCAGGGACCGTCCTGGGTATTGCGTTGGCAGGAAGGGAGGGCGGCGGTTGAGTCGAGGGTCCCGCCACGGGGCTGGGCGCTGGAACGTGAGGCTCTTCTGATTTGACTGCTGCGGTGGCCTGGGGTGGAGGCCGCGGTGTGTAAGGTGAGCTGTATGAACTGGGTTGCGGCCCGACCTGCTGGGGCCTGGCTGGGGCCGGCGGAGGGCCGTATCCCGGCAAAGGCGCGGGCTGGGGTTGGGGTTGAGGTTGAGGCGCCGTCACTGTCGTAGGAGCACCAGGTTGAGGAGCTAACGCGGCTTGCTCTCCGTATTGCTGCGGTGGGCGAGGTACATGTGCGGGTGGCTGTCCATTGTAAGGGGGAACCTGATAGCCCTGAGGGACTTGGTTCGGGTGATAGCCTGGTGCATTTTGTCCCATTGGCTGGGCATTGTAAGGGAAAGAGTAGGGTCCGTAGCCCTGGGCTGCCAAAGCTCGATCGGGCGACGAAGCCTTTCGTTTCTTCCCAGCATCGAGTTCGACACCCGGAACACGGGACCAGAGGTTTGTTGTCTCGTCCTTCTTGAAGGCCTCGTTGCCGATGAGATTGTGCCTGACGCTGCTCTCCCATCCTTTGGTCTCCGTATGGAAGTAAAACCACGGGTATCTCAGGCATATCCTCTTGTATATCTGTTTCAGAGTAAGACCGTCTGGTGCTGCTGTTAGAGTTTCGTCAATGAGAACACCATAATTCTTATTCGGCTTTTGAAGCTGCTCTTGGGTGTAATCTCCAATCTTGAGCTCGAGAGGCGGCGACTTTGGTCGCGCTTTCTTCTCCTTCTTCTCTTTGGCGCGCCGCTCTGCTTCCGAGCCTTCTGCGCCATCTTCAGTCTTGGGCTTTCGTGGCTTATACTTGCGCTTCTCCGGCCGGTCACCGGCGTCCTCTGGCAACGGATGCTTCCTGGGGCGACCGACCTTGCGCTTGATGGGTGGTTCAACAGGAGGGGCTTGGGGTAAAGTTTTCTTCGCCATCTCTTGCTCTTGCTTCTTTAGCAATCGTTGCTCTCGTTTCGACATGATACCGTTCTTGGGAGGTCGGCCGGGACCTCGTTTCCTAGGAAGCTGAGGCAACATGGGCTCAGCTGTGGGTCCCATCTCGTCCTTTACAGCAGGATCTTCATCCTCGCCTGCTTCATAGGCTCCAGGGTCCTCCATTGCCTCAGGGTCATCGCCATAGTCGTCACCAAAGTCGGATAACTCTGGGGGACTGACCTCAACGTCAGACAGCTCGTCGCTCGTGTCTTGGACCTGCCCACTTCCGTGAGACTGCTCGAAATCAAAGCTCATTTGCTTGCCGCTGCGTGAAGGGTTTTCCGCCGACTTCAACTTCCGCTCGGTGTGATCTTCAGCGCCTGTGTGACCCCTCTCGACACCGTTGATAAAGAAGCGAAAATCGACATCTTTGATCTGCAGTCGATCGCCGCTTTTTAAGACAACCTTTTCAGTATTGTAGTGGACGTCTTCGCAAAAGAAGCCATTCTTGTGCTTAGGAATAGCTTCAAAAACCCCGGTCTCCTTGTTGTAGCGTATACTAAGATGCTTCCGAGAGATAGCCTTAGTCTTGCTGGCAATATCGGGCCCTGGTGAGTGTATGCCGATAAAAGGAACATATGAAGGAGACGGCTTCAAGGCGGCAAGATCAACGGCTGCAGCGCCGGGTGTGTGGCCGACGTATTGTCGATCTGAGATGACGTTGTCCTCGAGGTGGTGATCGTCGTGCTGGGACGATCCGGCAGTACTCGTTTTCCGACGCTTGGCTACGCGAACATTATCTTCGTCGTCGCTGGACTCGGGTCCAAGCATTCCGCCCTCTGCGCTGACGTACGATTTACTAAACTTGCTACGATCCTGGGTCACGGGGGGCGGCGGCGGCGGAAGTCCCATGCTCTGGTTTTTCTTTACTTGGCGTTCGTACTGTTCCGAGCGCTTCTGATCCTGACGAGCTTGGTTGAGGGCGCGCTGATCGCGCCCTATCATGACCTCGTGTGTCGTCATCTGAAATATGCTGTCGGCAAATTCTATGCGCGCAAAGGATTGAAGGCCATTATCGACGGCGGCTTCTCGCAATGTGTGGGCCGGTGCCAGGGTATTGTTGTGGAAGTCGGGATGAGGCAAGGTAACCTGAGCAGGGGTTACCACCGTGGGAGCGGGAGGCATGAGGCTCTGGTCGGTCATGAGTGCCATCATCATGTAAGCCTGCCGCTCAGGATTGAACAGCATCGATCCCGGGTTGAAGGGCGTAGATGGAGCATCGTGTTCGGCGAGCATAGTATTCGACGTCGCGGCCATCGGGAACTGGGTCTGGGAGTGGGTTGATTCTCGACGAGGAGTTTGCAATATAGCGTCATCCGGTTGAGGTTGATGCTCCTGAGTGGGTTGAGTTTGGTCGATCTCGGGCAGGTTTGGGAGTGCGCTATCGTGCAAGTTTTGAGCTATGGTTTCCGGCGCGTCTGGCATGGGCTGATCCTGATCGCTGGGGTTATGGGAGGTTGAGGGAGCCGCGGGTTTGTTGCCATTGACCGACTCTACGATGGCGCTCGACGTAGCGGCAACGGCGTTGGAGGAAGGCGTAGATGGACGAGAAGCGGTCAGTATAGAGGATAATGCGGGTTGAGACCCGGATGTAGACGCGGCAGGAGCAAGGTCAGAAGCGGAGGCGGTAGCGGTAGCGGTAGCGGTGGTGGCGCTGGGCGTGGGAGTAGTCGCAGTTCCAATCGCGGTAGCAGGAGAAGAAAGGTCAGATGCTTCAACCTTAAGGCCGGAGTGTACGGAAGGCACCTGCTCGGCGGTGGCGTCGGGGGCAGAGGCACCGCAAAACGAAGGCAACGGCGATGGGATCGAGGTAGAAGACGGGGAAGCCATCGTCGGGGCTGCGGGTGCCGGGTGGTGCAGCGATTCGTCGGCAGCGTGCGCGTGGTGCAGGCCAGCGGGCTGGCTAGCACTAGACGAAGTCATCGCTGCGCGTGTGACAGCTCCTCCGTCTCCTCGCCAGCGACGTGCAGCTGGTGTTGCTAGGAAGGGAGGAACAAGGCGGGAGTCGAAAAAAGCGTCGCCGGCCGTCTAAGTCCCAGGTTCGGTCTGCCTTAATTGGCTGGTGCATGGCCTTTCCCTACTTACCTTACCTTGGCTCGCTCCTGCTCGCAGTCAATCCCTGGGGAGGGGGGGGGACAGGCTAGGCGCTCGACGCTGGCCTCCGATTGGCCTGGTTGGGTACTTGCTGCTCCGGCGCCTTTTCGCAGGTGGGGGAGGTACTGTACTGCACCGCTTTGTCTGCGAGTGCCGTCGAGGTGTTTGCGGCTGCTGCTTGACTTTTGCTTTGTCTGCCTCTCGCTCATTGGACGTTCCGGAGTTCAAAACCAATTCTGTAACCAGCAAGCGAGTCATCCGTAGACACAGCTGATGTGCTTGTCTTAGTTGACTTTTAATGTCAATGTCGATGTCAATGTCAAGGGCGTTGTCATGTGCCAAATTCGATTAGCGTTTGGTCTCCGCGCGGGTGTACATTCACACTGTGAACATCTTAAGGCAGAAGACTCCTCTCTCCTGTCATGCCTGGCTAGCTCGGGCTGTTTCATCCAATGTTTCTCCTTAGACTAGTCCTCCATTCACGAAGTAAAATGGGGGCCTGTATGTACATTGCATTTCAGCAATTCCAAAAGTGACAGGCGCAGCCTCGTTTACTCCCTCCCACCAGGAGAGAGGGTGATTTATTCCCAGCGGTCTCGAGCAAAGGCAGATGGCCCTGAGTGATTGCTTTGTTTGACAGCAATGCGGGCGGTTGTGTCGCGATGGTCTGATTGATGCCTTGCTCGGCGTTCCCAGTCGTGGCTTTTCAAGGCTGTTCACGGATTTCTTTCCAACATGACCCCCGATGCTGGTAGAAATTCATCTTTTCGACGTATCGGCCTGTCCACGTACTAGAACAGACGGTCGTTCACATAAATGACAAGAACAAATCTTAGTCCGAGGATAAAGGCCATGGTTGAAATAGGCAACTTGCCAATGGAAGCACCTAAACACCACGTCTAGAGAGGTTACTCGGGAACCAAACGGCCCAACCCAAACAGTTTGATAATAAACACACATCTTGGGCCGTTAGCAGTTTGTATGTGGCTAGGCCAGGTACGGCTGAATCAGGCAATTCCCGCCCCCTGGTTGCCACGCCCATGTTCGACTCCTTGACTATTTACGTCATGCCTCTTCACCACCATTTCAGGGGTCCCGCTGCAAAACTTGTTTGCACGCCATCTCTCACCACGAGGGCTCCTGCGGTGGTGCTCCAAAGCAGTAATAGATGCGACAATCATCTCCAATCTTTTGTTCCTCAATGGGCCGCACGATGATGAAAGGCTTGCAAGGGGGAGAAAGGGTTTCGACATAGCGCGCATATGCCTAGATAACAACTGGACAGGGTCACATCACCGACATATATAGAATCCCAGTCGGCAGCCTTCACAAGGAAGTCTCTACGCCTTGCGGATTCTTGTCGCCTTGAAATGCCATCTACACACAACAAAGCTTCGACTTGGAAACCCCTGCATCGTCATCTTCCATTGAGTCCCTGAGACCACACTTTGACCAACGGAACTCAGCGTCCCAGTACGAGCTATGGGGCCTCCATCGCGACAGCCATCGCACAGGGGTGACGTCCCCGGCCAGCGTCCATCTGCGCCTCAGCGAGTCGACACATTCCACTCTCGATACGTGGAGATGCTCCTGAATCAGGATGACATCCCCCAGTTTCACACCATCCTCGCCGCATTGTCCGTGTGGTTGCTGCTCGCAGGTTTCCTTGTTTTCCCGGGTACCTTTACCAGCATCGGGGAGAGTATCCAAGAAAGAGAAGACGACGGCTTTGCGGGTCTCGCTGCCGATGAGATATTGAACCAAGCCCAAAATATTCCTTTGTTGGTCATCGCCTCCGTCACTTGCGGTATAGCCATTCTCGGCATGCTATATCTCGCCACCCAACACCGAAAGAACTACGTCTGGCTGCTCAACAGACTTCTCCTGCCGGGCGCGACCAACGGCCTTGCTGGTTTAATCTCAACCCTCATCGGAGTCTACACCCAACAGGACGGCAACTGGAACGTCACCGCCATAGTAACGGCTTCAGTCGAAGTGGGATGCGTGGTTATTTGTGGCTTGCTGTTCCTCATCATCCAGCAGATACTGTTGCGTGCAGTCAAGAAAGCACACGGAAGGCACTATGAGAGCCCTGCCGGCAACCGAGAGTCGGAGGAAGGCTTCGTGGAGAAGATGGGCCGCAAGACTAAGGAGCCGGCGCTTGCGCCCGGAAGTGTGGTGTAAATAATGCAACGCAACGCGACGCAACGCAACGCAGGCGATGGTATGAGCGCTGGCGCTCAAAGATGTCGCCGCGTCGGCCTTCCGTGCCGTATTCTTTGCTTTCTTGTTCATTGAAATGTCAGATAACGTGCCATGAGGGAAGACATGAATAAATCATTGATAACCATCCAGACAACTCTTTGTGTCTATTGTAGCAATGCGTCACGCTCGCAAGGCAAATTTCGTCGTCGAGTCTGCCACTGTTGAATACGATGGGAGGCTTGGAACGACCAATGGCACAACATACCCGCCAGCAACCCCAGCGCGTCATTCCGAAAGGCCATAATGCCAGCAGTGGTCATGAGCATAACAGTCCATCTCTCAGATCGTTCTTGGTCGGTCAAATGACGGGATTGTCGAGCTCTCCTCAGGAAGTCGTCACCGGCCTGGCTGGTTGATGTCTGCCATAAGTCTGGAGCCCCTTTATTAAGACTTTGGGCTACCATGGCCAGTTCCAGGCCAGCTGCCAGGACCATGATAGCGAGTAAACTTGCTGGGTACTTGCTCAGTAGATCTACCAGAGAGTCCCCAAGCAGCAGACCAAGTACGAGCTTAACTGAACCGAGGAGAATAACGCTGGCGCCACTGCGAGCGCCAAATCGATACTGAGCGGCCAGCCCGCCTGCTCCGTGACAAACGGGCATGGCCCCGAACCACGTCCCAGTGAGATTCATGACGGCAACACTCAGGCCGATGGAGGTGACGGAGGGTTCATTAACGCTGGGAAGCAAGTCGGCAGATAGGGCCGCCACTGCGATAATCGAGTTGAGCGTGGTCAATGGGAGCTGACCTATCGCCATCCACAAGGCGGGAGCGTCGTGTTTACCGAACCATGACGGCAGCACGAATTGAGGGCTCCATATTTCGAGCCACGGCATGCTTTGATGTGAGAGACGGACACGAATAAAGGCAAAGATGACAGCTAAAATAAAGAAACACAAGGCGTATGGGAAGCGGGGGATGTGCTGCGTGCAGACAAGAGCCACAAAGGCAAATATAGCCCAGATGCGATTGTCTAAGACGGGGTCGATCCAATGCAAAGGTTGTAAAAGTGATGATCCTGCACCGATGATGAGGGAAAGGCCGGCGCCGAGTTGAATGCCTTTGACAACTGGGACCGGAACAAAGACGACGGCGCGATGGAGAAACCCGGTAACGCTCATGAGTAGGACAGCTGCGCCCACCCACTGGCCGGCTGCGACGACAACATTCACGGAAGGATCTTGACGGGCAGAAATTGCTGCCGAGGCAATGGCCTATTGTTGGTTAACCAAGCCAGTTTCGGCGTGCTAGCTGCTATTCACACCTTCATCGGCTGGACAGGTAAGGGGATACCAAAGAATATGCCGGTGAGGATGTTGAAGATCCCGGAGAAGACGAGCGTTGAAGCAAGCCGGATGGAGCCCTGGGCAGCCAGAGCTATCATCAACGGGAGCAGCGTACCGAGGTCTCCAAGAGAACCTGATATTTCAGCCCATGGCGCACGTCGGAAAGTGGCAACGTTGTGCTGGTTCAAGCGGACAAGATGCGCTGACCACTCCTTGATTTGAGACATTTCGCGAAAAGCCCGCGATAGTCAATCGAAAACATCTGGAGAATATGAAAACAATCGAAGGGAATGACAGACTCAGCAGTCCTTGATGTGCTGGAATCAAAGGCTTAACAGTCGTTGTGGTGCGGTTATGGGCGTGCAGATGATCACCTGGCGATCTTGCTGACTTACCTCCCACCGGAATACGTCACACGACAATTCTGTGCGAGGCAGGAGCTGCCTGCCGTTCTTACCGTAGGCATTTCGCTCCTACCACGAGAAATGGATTAGCTCTATCTTGATGTGGACTGGTAATTCTAAAAGGACCCGCAAACTGGGGGCTAAAGCAGGTGCAGTGGAAATCGTGGTGAGGTGATGAAAATGAGGCGAAATGCCATTCAAGGTACCACAGCTGTGTGGCATGAGTGCACAGAGCTGAAAGTGGTTGAAGATAGGTAAGGAAACAAAACACCAGCGCGGCGTTTCACCGTTCGTCCCATGTGGTTCTTAGAAGGGAAAGCCCAAAACAACTGAGATGATTTGAGCCCATGAACCAGGCAATTTGGTGGAGAGAAACAGAGTCAGGTCTCAGGAGGACAATGATGACTGTAAGTTGGCATGCTGACTTGTCTGAGATCTTTGGCCGCACAAAAGCCGCAGAAACGAGTGTTCATGCTTCTCGAATTGAGGTCGATCAAGGCAAAGAATGCAGGACACAAGTGCTGCTTCCATATCAGGAAATCTCACGATCAGTACGCAGCGCTCGTGTGACTGGAGGCACCCCTGCTTCCTGCTATGGGAGATGCCGTTGCAGCTGCCGCTGCAACAAGGTGGCAACGATGCCGGGGACTCAGTTGACGACGGATAAAATGCACACACCAGATGGGCACGGGATGGCACCGGCACAGTGCATGGTTGTGGATACCTCCAGCGCACACCGTTCTCGGGCCACTTGCTCACTGCTAGCCGACGCTGATAATGGTCGTGTGTGACTGTGCCTGAGAGATCCGGTCTCACTGTGCAAATGTCATTGGATTCAGGCAAGGCGAATGGATCTGACGAAGTGGCACCGGCCGAACCGACCCTTGGTGCAGTAATAGCGCTGCGAATTCCCGATAATCACTCACCAAGTAAAAGCTTGTCCAGGCGGCGCCTACATGCACATCAGTACCTCAGGGTAAGTTTACAGGCGGCGGTACGGAGAGCGCGGGGCCAACAACAAAATTCGCGCAAAACGGACGGAAGCCTGACAGGGAAAAAAAAAGGACCGCCCTCGGCGCTGGCGAAGGAACGGATGGAGCCTCGAGGCACCCGGCAAGTACTTTCTAACTAGAATGTCTAGCCAGTGTTACTGCGTTGCCTCCAGGTTCCTACCTAGCGCGCGGAAAACACGGTAGCACCGGCACGGCGTGGGTGCAAGTCCTGTCCATCTTTTCCCGCATTGTTCCCCTGGGGCTGTCAACCCAACTTGCAACCGAGCAGGAACTGCCGATTATCCGTAACTTCACTTCTGGGTTAGAAGCATCGAAGACGGGACCCTGCTCTTGTCGGGCCAATTGAAACCAGGGCCGTCATTTGGTATCATGGCGAGTCTTTTCTCTCCTGCCGCCAAGGCTGGCACGAGCTTGTAGTTCAAGGTTCATCATATGGTCGCCTGACTGTGAAGACATTTTGATGTGCACCAGAATCTTCAGCTGCAAGCACAAGCTGCTATTTCCCAAGGAGCCACATTCGACATCGGGGTTCGGGTTGGGTAATGTGGTAATGTGGTAATGTGTCAGGGCCAAGACGAATCTGGCACCCTCAAGCTTTTTTGCCCCGCCCCACTGCTTGAGCTAGTAATTGGAAGTGGAGGTTTGTTTGGAGCCCGCTGCCCAGAGACCGAGACATGCCTGTGGAGGTACCTCGAGCTAGAGCGAATCACCCCGATCAACAAAACCAAAGCCGAACCCGCCCAATCTTCAAGCACAATCGTTACCTCCTCCACATCTCCCGCGTCCTCCCAGAGCTCTCTCTCGCCCAAAGGTATGATAGAAGCGCCCTCTCATCGCCGTCGGCAGCAGCAGGGTCATGCCCAATCCCACCGTCACAATCACTTTCGATCCTCCTTCACCCACTGTCGCTCCCAGTCGCATGCCGTGTATGCCGCTGTGCCGTGCCCTGTTACGCTGTCTCTGTCAGCGCCATGCACGATGACACAATGCACCGGCTGCGACGTGCTGAATCGCCCAGCAAGCCCTTGCCTCTCCCGACACAGACAATCGTTCCCTCGAAAGCGACGGCGGCAACCGTTGCTGTCTTTCCACAGTCGCCATTATTTCTTTTAGCTTTTTCATACACTGACGTTTGCGCCTTAGCCCAGTTCATATACACCGTTTACCAGACACAATGGCTGCCATTAACACCATCGCCGTCCGTGACGCCGCCATGAGCCACCTGGCCAAGCGCAACTGGGCTTCGGAGAACCCTGGACCCATGGTCGTCTTCTGCATTGTTGGCGTCGGTATGGCTCTCCCTCGGAATCCCTTCCCCCAAGCTTAATAACTCAGCTAATGTGACAAAAGTCGGTATCTTTCTTGTTGGACTCTGGATCTACAAGTTCAACCTGAGGCGCCGAGCCCAGAAGTCTACCATTTAGACAACCGCTATGAGTCTTTGGGAATGGTGTTGGAGGGAACGGTGTACGAGTCGAGTAATGGCACAGGAGAGATGGTGGCAGACAGTGCAGAGCAGTCGCGGCGACGTTTTGCGCTGGCCATACTCTATCCGAGCTGCTCAAGCCGGAGTTTGCATTTGATCAACTATCTTATTTATGCCTCGTGGCTCGGGTCGATGAAATACCATGATTTTGCCATCTCTTTCCACTGTCCCGCGCAGTGTCCTGGTACTCGTTTTCACAAGCGAGATCGTCGGATCTGCCAGAGGCAATGATCTTAACACCACTATAGCTGTTTTATGATTTCTAGGTTGCTTGGCCTCTAGTCTATTGCCTAATACTACAGATCCCTTCGTTTCCTTTCGTGTAGCCCATTGTTAGTTCCACTAGCACAACACATTCCTACAAGCCTTCCTTGGCCAGCATGTCCGCTATATCGAGATAAAAAGCGACAGCGTTGAACGTCTTCTTCATGCCCATCAATTCACGCAATGTCCACCGCATCCGGTTGGACCAATTGATGAGATCCAGATGGCTAACGCCAATGAGCGTTCCCTTGTATGTGCCCCATCGGCTGCTGTCAACGCTTACGAGACTATCATTTGGACCTTCAGCCTGGGAAATAATGCGATGAGACTGCCGGAACGGACTGAGAAGCGGCGGCGGTTGTGTCAGGGATGCCCCATAAGAGTAGTACTGCACTCCAGGGACGTCCTTTGTCGCTGAGTTGAATTCTTCTGTCAAATATCGCTTTGTCAGCTGGGCAAACGCCTGCGTGCCCAAGCCCGTCCTCTCGAGTGCCCAGTACAGCTTCGGTAGATAGATAGGCGCGGTTTGCTCATCAAGGAGGAAATCCGCAAAAGCGCTGCCGCGATGTGGAGTCGCGACGGTGACGAGGGAAGCAACGCGCACTCCCTTCGGTCGTAGGTTGGCGACCATGTAGCGCGCATCCAGGCCGCCCATGCTGTGCGCAATGATGTTGACGGGTACGTTCGGGGGTGCCTGGGAAGCGATGTCGGCACCGAGTTTCGCTGCGCGTTCTTCTATGGAGCTCGACGGAGGGACGGACGCTGTGATGACGGTCGAGCCTTGCGCGGTGAGGGCGTCCTTGATGCCGTACCAGTACTGTACCGCGGGCAGCATCTCAAGAACTTTGAGTTCGGAAAAGCCCAGAAGGCCATGCGCAAGGACAACGGGGTACTTTGGAGATGCTACGAGGCCAGAGCCGACTTAGTATCTCAGGAATGAAACAGTTGCCGTCACGAAAACGCACCATAGGAATCACGGAGGGCAGCATAATCATCAGAAATCTGTCTCCCCAGATCACGGATTCGAGGATCGCTGTTGTCCCTGGGCCGCTCGCTTGTAAACGCTCGGTGCAAAGGGAGCGGCGGCGGACAGTATCGCGACATGAGACATGATGGCGCCGTCGACAAGACAGATTTTGCGCTACGAATCGGCCATTTGTTCATCCTCTTCTATAGCAACCGTATATGTAGCCAGGAGGAAGTGAAAGTAGAAGGATGCGGTGATTGTCTTCAAGAATGTCCTTCGAAGACGCTTGTGGTAAAAGCTTTGGTGGGTGTGGAGAGAAACCACCAATCGAGCATGCAGATCGATATTGACGTCATCCCGATTTGCTCCTGACACTTATATTACCTAGTACCTTATGCGTGAGCACAATTGGCCGAGGCATCGAGAACGATCATTCTTGTCCCTTATCACTAGTAATTCAATATGATAATCTTGGAATCGGTCTGCTCCATCCTGTATCATGCATGCGACTTGCTATAGTTGGCACGACGAAGAGAGCAATGATGAATAATGAGCTCGATACGGCGCATGGTGATCCAATTATTTGTCTAGTATCTAGGCATCGCAATAATACTGCTGCCATATGACACTTATCGAGCAAGAACTAAATCCGACCGTACGGGGTTGGTCAATGAGGCGGTCGTAGGTGCAGTAATCGCTCTTGAGGCATTGGAACATATGCCGTCAATAGCACCTATACTACACGTTTTTTTTCAAACACTACTCATTACATCCATGGTTATCACTCTTGTCTAAGACCCCAAGGCTGGTCACGTTGGCCCCTTCAGCTTTGGTTCGTACAAGAATTCAATGGCCAGAATCGGGGGAAATCATCGAACTAGCGAATAAAAGCGCACTGGTGCTTCCTGCATTGGGGGTTTACGTGGAACCCCGATTTAATGATTGCCTTGCACCCCATATTTTGTTTCTATCGAGAAGATCTGAAACCAATTTCTAAAACAGAACAAAAACCCATATCAAATATCGAATGAAGTGTTATACCTGGACGATTCACATCCACATCACATGAGGCGCTATAATATCGAAATCCTTTAACCGTAGCTACTTCGTGGCAAAGACCCCAAACACGTTCGCGATGTCTACAACGGCCGGTTCAGTGATCAGAGCCGTTGTGGGCTCAGAGTGTGATAGATAAGCAGGTACATACACTCTATGTTGATGGCGATGTTGATGCCAGAAAATGGAGAAGATCAGCCGGTCATGCAGGGGCGCACGTACACATTGTAGAGAAGTTGTCGTACAAGGCCAAGATTTGGTTCCGGGTCGCTGCTGCCTCAACTTGTGGAGATCGTCAAATGCTAGGCAGGTCCACCGTAACGGGAAGGAGAGGTTGTTGACTTATTTTGCAATGGGCTGCGGTGCTCTTTCCGTCACACCCCACACCCACCGACATCCGTTATTTATCAACCTCCCAACTTCTATCCTAGAGAGCCTGTGGAACCTCCATCACCATAACCTCCAGTACCCATGATGAGCCGATCCCAACCACTGCTGTCACGGTCCGCGGGGAAACTCTCGACCAGGAGGCGGGGAAATTGCTGCAACAGCCTGGGATGGCAAATCGGCAACCAGGGCGAAACTGGCCGACAAAAACCCTCCATCACATCCGACCCAGTTATTCCTTATGCTGTTGGTTCGACATCACACCCAAAAGTAGAAGCGGATGCTACAGCCCCCATCCACCTTGGCCCTCAAGGCCAAGCTTCTTGGATCGGCACTGAGAGAGGCCTTGGACGGGGGGAGATGATCTCCATCAACAGCTGTCCAGGATGAACCAACATGGGCATCTGTCCTCCACTCCTGTGTGGCTGTGGGATTGGGTCGCTACACGGCAGACTCGCCAACACTCCACTACCAACGACACCTCGTCAGGTTCACCTCCAAGTCGGCGGCCGTTGACCAACCACTACCCCTGCATCTGCGCCATCAGCCGGCAGAGACGCGACGCCGAGGCCTTGTAGCGCTACTTTTCATGCACCGCGTGAGATCCTCCAATGCCACCGTCGACAGCCAACACCTATATCCGAGTGGCTATGGGCCTGTGCAAAGGGTCGACGGCCATGCAAGCCTGCACTGTCTTCTTACTGATCGGGTAAGTCGCTTGTCCTTTTGCAGCCGTCACCGTCTTCTAATTGGCCGTCTCCAGCCTCAGCGGCAGTACCGCTGTGCCGGAACACAGCTGATTCGACGCGAGAGCCATGGGATCATGTTCATCCAAGAACTTGCCGGTCCGTTTCCCTGTACTGCCTCGATAGATGGACAGCCTGTAGCCTAAAGTGTTTCCTTGCACCTACTCTCAGCACCACGTCTCGGCGCCCTCCCTGCTATGTCCGCTCCATCCGCTGCAAACGTCCTCCCCCCTCCCCCTAATCATGCAGGTGCTGCGGCCGTTCCCGGTGGCATCCTGACCCTACGAACGCCTTTCATACGTGGAGACATGTGTCCCCCACCAACAAACCGACCAGCGGTCGAGGAAAAGCATGTTGGTTGCCGGCACTCCAGTTCTTTCGTGGCCACGGTGGAGAGAATATAAGAGACCCCAACCACAACATTGGCACCTTCGTTCTCCTGTCTTACTTGCTCTTCGCCTACGAGCCTTGCCATGACGAACTTGCGAACTACTTGTCATGGCTAGCAGCTGCGGTTCGATCTGTCCAGTCAATGGCGACTTCCTCTCCTACCAACCAAATCTAGGTGCCAATGCCTTCTTATTGGCGGCATTTGCTGTTTTGGTCCCAGTGACATTTGTCCTAGGCCTTCGCTTCCAAGCCCCCGTTTTCGCCACAATCTTGACTGCAGGGCTTGTTCTGGAAGTCGTTGGTTTCCTGGGTCGGGTTCTTCTCAGCAGTATACAAGGCAGCGCGACGTACACTCTCTTGTGGCTGCTGGGCACTGTTCTGGGTCCGACATTCATCAGTGCCAGCATCTTCGTTGTGCTGCCTCACACACTGAGCATCTATGGACAGCAACTGAGCCCTGTCACTCCGTTTGTGGCAGGCGTTCTCGCCGGCAGTTTTATCGTGGCTGCTGCTGTCCTGCAGCTTGTTGGGATCATCTTCCTGGTTTTCGAATCCAGGAACCTCAGCGTGAGTCAACTTCGCAGCAGTCATATCAGTCACGCGCTTGCTAACCAGGCACAAGCAATCCCAAAGCATCAGTGTTATTGCCGCCGGCCTGGGACTTCAGACTGCCTGCCATGTCGTATTGATTATCCTACACACCTGGCTGCTGTCTAGCCACCAGTCTCATAGGCGCACCCTAGACCCCAAGCACTCGACTGTCTACCGGTCTCCCCGGTTCTCGCGTTTCCTCCGAGGTGAGTCAATTCATGCTGACTGCAATTCAGACAAGTTCACTAACGAGGTGCTGCAGCCATGGAAGTAACGACCGGCCTGCTCCTTGCCTACTGCATCTACCGGCTGGTTGAGATGGGCCTCGGTGTTGATGGCACTGTTTTCCAAAATCAGACTTCCTTCATGATCATGAACGGCGCCATTCCTCTAGTGTCGGCTATACTCCTGACGGCTTTCCATCCAGGTGCCGCTTTCGGCTCCGCGTGGGCCCCGACCTCTCCCCGGCGGATCCGCCGACAAGCTCCTCCTCCACTCCGCCAGACCTATGGGTATCAGCCGCACCACCGCTACAACCCTTCTCTTCGATCGCAGATCACTCCGACCTCGCAGAATCAGATGCGCTTGTCAAAGCTCCCGGACACCCCTGCGGGATCTCCTGGGTTGCCTCAAAATTCCAAGCAGGGAGGCTCCCCTGGGCTACCTCAGAACCCCAAGCAAGCAGGCTCTCCTGGGCTGCCCCAGAACCCCAAGCAAGCAGGCTCTCCTGGGCTGCCTCAGAACCCCAAGCCAACGTACAAACCGCCGAGTCCAAGGACACCACCGTTGCCTGTGCCTACCTCAACGATTGATAAAAGACTCAGCGAGCGGTCTGAGCCTACTACTCATCCTGCTTCTAAGAAGATGGTGGACAGCGAGGCTCTCTGGTAAGCGCCTGTTTCCAACACTTCATCACGACCTCGATACACATGAAATGATTCCTACATGGCATGCGTCACAACTCTAACCTGTTCCCTGCACATATTTGTTGGCAGATGTTTGGTTCTTGTTTTGTTATTGCTGGGCGGCAGCTTGATTTCGAGCAAGCGAATTTTTGAGATACTGCGTTTGTTTTGCTCATCAGGAGCACAGCCTCTGCTGAAAGAATGAATAGTCTTTGTCCATTCAGTAGCATGAGCAACGATGGAATATGAATACACAACTACCCAGACTTCGTACTCTCTTTGTGGGTGACTTTAGATTACAAAAGCCGGACAAAGGCCATACAAGCTTTCCCTGGGATCTGCTGGATTTTACGAAGTCCTGCTCCATCGGTCCAGTGCTTTTCGTACTATGCTTGCGCGATCCACAAGAATGACCTGTTATGTTTCCCTTTTGTTCTCAACTACTACTCCTGCTAAGATGCTGGAGTGAATGGTTTCAAAGGGGGGAGAAGGTACCCGAGTGTTTGTCCTCCCCATGTTCTGGGAGGTCAACGGACTCTACAGGACTACACTGAACACCCCGTTAGAAGAGAGGATGGCCTTTTGCAAAGCAAACATTTCACGGTCAAAGTAAAATCATGTGGACAGAATACATTGTCCATGGCAAGCAGTCCAGGATCGTTCATAAGAATGCCCGCCACTAAGCTTTTCCCATCATGGTGATAACTTGCTGAATGTCTTTACAAGGTTCCTTCGTAAACACTTCACCGCGTGACGATAAAGCGGGCAACCGCAGTATGGGATTGAGAACTCTTAAAGAAGAACGGCACGATGTTGAGGAGGAGGAGGAGGACAAGAGCTACTAGGGTGGTATCCATCCCGTTCCTCAGATTGGCACTGCCATACGGTTACACATTTTCGTCCAGCCAGCCCAGATGACACAAGCCGAGTGCGAACAGATCAAGGCGCGGTATTGGAAGAAAGTAACCGAACATAGCAACGCGAGGAAAGCTGACGAGTCAACCATGATTCCGGGCCTCAGCGAGCATCTGGGGCCAAGCACACGTCCTGAACAACGAGCTACTCAGGTTTAAGACAAGCTCCTAGCGGCGGTAGAGGATCCAAAGCTAGTCAAGTTCGAGGCCATCAGGAACCACTTCTCGCTCAATTCTGGATTGCACGAGGCCCTTCAGCACTACTGTGAGGGCCAGAAACAAGTACCCGTGGAGTACGCCAACGAGTTGATCAAGATGATTGATCGGCTGAAACTCGAATTGCCGAGCGGATGGACAAGCTCTCAGGACAGAATCGTGATTTGAAGGCCCAGAATGACGCGCGGCAAGGCAGGTCATCAAGAGATCGCAGAACTATTTCCAGTTCCCTGAGAACCGAAGCCGAGACGGGCCCGAGCCGAAGTCAATGGCAGTCCCGCTCCGAGCTGCGTTCGTCTGACGAGGCCATCAGCGAAAAAAAAAAAAAAAATCAAATAAATCCAATAGATCAAGGAATTAGAACAGAGGTCGATACGCGGCCGACGGGAGTTCGATCAATAGGGTCGGAGAACTTCAAGTTGACCCGATCCGGTTTCCCTCAAACCTGCTCCGTCGATACGTAACACCTTGCACCGAGAACATCGACGGTAATATAAATACCGGTCCCAACAGCCAGCGCGTGACCGAAGTAGGAATTTATTCCAATAACCAAATTGCCTGGGTGAGACCCTTGCCCTTAGTCAGTGATTGCAAATGTTGTAAATGGGGCCAATGATGGGGTCTGGGCGGGATGGAGGACCGAGTAAAGGTGCGAGAGAAGAGTGACAGGTGGAAAATTGGCAAGCAAGGCTGAGGAGAGGGTTTGCAGACGGGTGAGTTCGAGATGATCCCGACATGTCGTGCGGATTAACGTAGTGCTCATGCGCCAAGGCAGAAACTCGATTTCCTCGCAAGTTTCATCGAGATGGGCCATCGGAACAAGCGTGTCTGGGGAGGCTTTCGGGTTGACACAGGAGTGGCTGGATAGAGGCATGACGCATTGAGAAGGGGGCCTCGGGGGAAGCCCCCTGCAATCTCGATGAGGTTGCTACTGGCCGGAAACCTCGATTTTGATGTATGCTGTGCGAGGCTGCGGATGGAAGTGCATGCTTGTGCGTGTAACGAGGCAAGATCAAGGAGGGCACGCATACAACACGTACAGCGCTGGAATGTGTGCAAGGCACTGAAGGCACCGAAGGCACCGAGAGCACCCTGGCAGGCAGTGTTGGCACTTGAGCACAGGAAATCCGGGGCAGGGGAGGAGAGGTGCCGAACCAAGAATGCCGCACGACCAGGATGCGCTTGGCAGGCCAAGGTTGGTCGGTGGACGTGCCAAAAGCAAACGTCTTGCTCCGTCCTGTCAAGAGAATGGCTTGGGGTGGGAGGAGGGAGTGCACGGCTCTGTGGTGGGTAAGGCGAGGGCAAGGCGAGGCAGGGTGTCAACTACTACCTAACGTACCTGTAAGGTGAGGCATCTGAGGTAACTAGTCGGGTACATTCCTTCGCATAGAGTACCCTTAGGTACGTAGGTGCTCCACGGCGGCTGCTGCTTGACGTCTTGGGTTTCCCCAGACCTTCGGCTGCAAGCCTAGGCCTAGATCCCAGGGAGGGGATGCGGGAGAAGAACGATGGCAGCTTGGCTGGGCACTGGCGAGGTATGCCAAGGAGGGCTTGGCAGGGTGCCCGACCGTCCACCTCTTTCCATCACCTCATTTGGAACCAGAGAAGGGTGCCCCCCATGACAGCCAACTCTGCACCCTTGCCCCCTTTAGTAAGTACTTTAGGTACAATAGCTAAGCTAGAGAGGAAAGGGAGGGGGGAAACATCTTTCTCCCGTTGGGGAAAAAGGCAAGGCGTCTTATCCGCAGTCGTTGCTTCCGGCCGTTGAAATGGTGGATGGGCGTCGTGCGATGCCATTCAGACTTGGACACGCCCGCCTGACATGGTCGTCAGAGCCATCGGGATCTAGGCCTGCTGTGTCATGTCTGATTCATCTGATTCATCTAGATCAAGGCGACTCAATCAATTTACCTGGCAGAAAGCGTGACCTGGGAATCCGTCAAGTGGGAAGGGTGGCTGCAGATGATCGACCCTACAGGGCGGAGGCATAGGCTCCTTCCTCTTTTTGCGTCCTTGCACAAGCAGAAAGAGCAACACCACACCGGCCAAAGCACGCCTGACGTACGATACTAGGCACGTACTGCGCCTCTGCGGTACCTACCTAAGGTACTATACCTAGGATATGCCTCCAACCCATAGCATCACCCTTGGGCGGAGGCCGCATGCCAGCGAGCCAACGACTCTCGAGTCACACTGCAGCCATATCCGGTCAAAGACCATGGACGTGCGCCCGCCCGGCCCTCCGCTCGACCTCCGCCGTGACCGAGTTGCGCCTGCATCTCGCCATGCCTTGCCTGTGGCCTCGGAGGCCCTGCTAAGGCCCTGCTGCTTGCAAGTTGGCAGGATCTCGGGAGAGAGTCCTCAGGGTCCGCAAGGGGAAATGCGGCCTCAAAACAAGGGAAGCACATCATCGTCCCACGCGGCACCGTCGCTTCCACACGCCGTCGCCGGGGCATCCGGCACCGTGGCTTCCTGGCTTGCCCTGACCTTTGCCTCACGTACCGATCGTGACAGCAGGGCGCGGCGACGTCCCTCGTCTTGCTCCCCTCGGCTATCGCATCTTCAGGCAGAGCATATGCCATGTCTGGTTACCGCCGGCAGTTGACCGCAGCCTGGAACCGTGGGCGTCCTGGAGTATCTGGGGCAGGGTCATTGAGCTCATATTGCGTGCAGACGAGCCCGCGAGCCAAACCTTTGGTTTCTGGCTAGAAAGAGCCCACTCACCCCCCGGCTCTATCTCTTGCTGCTACGGTAGATCCGCCCTTGGATTTGGGCGGCCGCGAACGAGATCCAACCTCCATATATTGGCTTGCCTTTTTGGGCAGGCATGTGTTGAATTCGAGGAATTGGTCCCCACTTCAAATTACCTGATGCAGTCCAGCACGCGACGATGCGCGAGATCTCCCACTTCTGCATGGCGGCCGATGCTGGCGATTTGAGTAGCTCTGTAATCATGCCGTTACTCTCCCAGGCCATCCACCTCGTGGCTCGGCATGTTGTGCGGGTCATCACGAGCAGCATACTTCATGAGCCGACGACTTGCTTTCCGGCAAGCCACGTCTTACTCTCAAACGCCGGAAAAGGCTTCCAAACGACACCGGGAAAACGGCGCCCGCAGATCTGGATTCATCCTTGTACGCTCACCGGTACCGTCAAGACCGCCTAAAGACGGCCTCGGCCAGTCCACTACTGCCTCTTTTCCGTCAATGACTTGCCATCTTGGGGATGTGTCTCTGTCTTTGTGCATGATGTGGAGTGACAGCCCACGATAAGATGTCAAACCAGGGGCCTTCTTGGTCGAGTATCACGGCAGTTTTCTTGGTGTAACGGACGGCCCGTCCCCGAAAGGAGGCACGCCATAGGCAGAGATGCCGGTGGGAGAGTGGGATGGCCGTTGGATCTCGTCAGAGTTGCAATCGGTTGGTGAATACTTTGGCGAGGATTACTAGAGTGAGTGTGACAATGGGGCATCAAGGAAGGAGATATTCCACGTCTGCTATGCATAACCCAGACGGTGACAGGGGGTCAAGGACCGCCGCTACCTCGATCCACGATCCCGTATCAGAGGAGTGAGAGGGAGTAGGGGGTGTGCTGCAATACCATCAGACCTCCAGTCGCCTCGTCGGAGTCTCTGCCGAAGCGATCCTACCAAGGCGGACGGTCACAAAGCTTGGCCACGGCAGTAATCCGCACATCCATGTCGTCTTCATAGTAGCACGTACAAAGTATAGCTGGGCTATGGCGTGTAAGCGACATTGCTGGCTCAAGAGAAGTATGGCCCCGGGGCTCAACCCATAAAAGACCGGATAACCTGCCACCTGCCGCAGTCCTGTGATTCCATCATTACTAGATGACACGCTGCTGCTCGCTTTCGTTGGGACATCGTCTTAGAGTATCACCATCTCAAGTTGTCCTCTCTTCAGCCCACCATCACTTGCTTTGTACTGCCGGGTGTGAAGCAGTAACGTTACCAGATCGTGCCGTGTCATACCCTGGGACTTTGACTTGGACTTGACTGCCGTCCTTGTGCAATTTCAAAGGCCTCGACCCACGCAGGAGAGCACGGTATTCTCGACGAGAAAGGCGCTACCTGGTTTGATAAGGACTGTGTACTAGGTAGCTTGGGGTCTGCTCATACCTTCCTTTGCCGTCTACGAGCACGACCTTGGCCTCACTTGGCCTTACCTTCACCTCACCCAATCTGCACTCTAGTTGTGGAACCGGGCATCATATCCCCCCAGACGGTAGACGGATAAGAACAACCCAGGGATGTGAGTAAACTCGATTTCATTTGGCAGACGCCGTCGAAAATTACCTGTACTCTCAATAGTCCATCGCTCATCACATGCACCGACCTCTAGAACTCTCTTTCTTTGCTCCACGTCTCCTGGGCTCGCTTTCGAAACCAAGTCTCCTGACTCACCTCCTTCAACGTTGGCCATGTCTTCGAACGCTGGACACGGCTCTACCAGCCCGCCCGTTGCCGGCAACTCTACCAGCTCAGGCGGGCACGGTAGCCACATGAGTCCCGAGAGGCTGGCCATGTTCGCTCGACGCACCAGCATGAACTACGAATCCATGACGGCCTTTGCTCTCTCAATGGCTGCTCTCGCGCTCGTCTTCATAACATTCCACGTGATAAGGCACGCAACACACCGGCTCAGGATCAAGGGACCGTCCTTCTTCGTTGGCCCCTCCAGGTATGGCCTGATTTGCTGCCCCCCCCCCCTTTTCCAGACCTCGGGCAGACCTGTCAACTGACAACCAGAAAGGGTGATACGGAGGACGTTCACGCGCAAGATACCGGTCCTTCCTTCTGCTGGGCATGCAGCTCTGGTCTTTTTCTACGTGGCTATCAACACGGTCATTACTTTTACCAACATGGACAACAACAACATGCCCATGAACCCGAACATGGCCTCACGGTCAGCATGGTAAGATCAAACCCCCAATATTGTCCTTCAATACATGTATCGCGTGCTTACGTATCTTGCAGGATGGCCATGGGCAACCTTACCATACTTGTGTTGCTCGGGCTCAAGAACACTCCTCTTTCTCTCTTCACCTCTTGGTCGTATGAGCGACTGAACATACTGCACCAGGTGGCTGGTTATACCACCATTGCCTTTATTATAATTCACGCATCGTGCTACTCGTCTTACTTTGTGGGAGATGGTCGACCGGAACGGCTCCTGTACACAGATGAGATCTACGGCATGGTGGCTGCCTGTTCTTTCTTGGTGCTTGGGTTCGCCGGCGCCGTTATTCGACGATGGTGGTATGAGCTCTTCTACTATCTCCACGTGGGATTCTGGATGTTAGCCATCGTTATGACGGGCATGCACCAACCGGAGCTGAACAGGCCCGTCATCGTCATCACCATGGTGGCAGGAAGCATGTGGGCTCTGGACCGTCTGCTTCGCGCGAGTCGCCTGGTATTCTACAGCGTCAACAACACTGCGACGTTGACTGCGCTTCCAAACGGAGGAACTCGTGTGCAGTTGGCCAAGGCGCCCGTTGGTGCTGAAGCAGGAAAGCATTGTTTCTTGTGGATCCCTGCGCTGCGAACCTTCGAGTCTCATCCTTTCACAATCGCCTCGATGAACCCTCTTGAATTCGTGGTGGCGTCGCACGACGGCTTTACTCGCGACTTGCACAGACATGCTGTGGAACAGCCTGGGGCACTCCTCAAGGCCTCAGTTGAAGGGTCATACGGGGCCTTTCCAGATGCCTCGGCCTACGACAAGGTGGTGCTTGTATCCGGCGGTAGTGGCGCCAGCTTTACGTTTGGGGTGGCCTTGACCCTGATCAAGCGACTGGCAAGCAACACGGGCCCGCAGATTGAGTTCATCTGGGTGGTCAAGCAGAGATGTGAGTGGCGTGCATGATTCTAAAAGCTGCCGGCTGCATTGCTGACTGACAAGCAGCTTACTTACAATGGTTCTCCACCCACCTCAGCACGCTGCAGAGGGATGCACGAGTATCGCTCAAGATCTTTGTGACCAGGAGCACGGCGTCTGATGTGACCATTAGCAGCAAAGGCGCCATGGCGATGCACTGCGAGTCGGTGGATGCAACTCCAATCTCGGAGGACAAGGAGACTGTGGTGATGGTGCAATCTCCCATATCGACGACGGTGTCTGTGGATCTGGAGAAGAGCCTGGCTTCGGACGGTGAAGAGATATCACCCATCGAAGCGGCGACGCCCGAGTCCGATATTCACAAGCATATTCCAGTAACCTGCATGAGGCCAGACGTGGAGGCTGTGCTTCGAGATGCGATCAACTCAACGGCCGCAGGCAAAAGTGTGTTGGTTATGGGATGCGGGCCAGAAGGCTTGATGACACAGGTGAGAGACACGACGGCTCGGAGCATCAGAACGGATGGGCCGGTGGTGGAGCTCCACTGCGAGCGGTTCGGATGGTAAGGAGAGGGGATCGGAGTCTCATACTTGTTGTTGTTTATTACCTCGTGCCCGTTTTGTTGCATCTTCTCCGTACATCTAGGGTATCAGCTTGGGCGTTTTGATGCGGGCTGTGTCGCACTCCCGCCGTATCTCGGGCCCTTGTTGCATTAAGTCCCAGCGTTGGTTCTGTGGATTTACAGTTGATGGAATTGCAAGTCATGTCTCCCATATGAGTATGAGGCTCCAACATGTGATTGTTCGTTGTCTTTGTACTGACGCCTAGTGACACCATGAGCAGCCAGTGATTTGTTCTTTAATGACCTATTTACTGGCTGTAGGTGAAGTCTCCAACTGTCAATGAGGCAGTGCCTAGAGGACAGCATAAGAAGATTAGTATCAAGGCCGGGGATCCGCCGCGGCAAAGCTAGGAACATTAAGAGGACATAAATAATAAGAAGAGGCCATCATAATAAGAAGCATTCCATAAATTTCATAAATATAACCCAACTCAGACCACTCCCAGTATCTTAGCAATTGCATTACTGCATATGAAACAAGTATATATAATTATCAAAAACTGTTGAACCGGGTTAGAGAACAGGGTCATCACATGATCTA